>JANHFL010002654.1:118693-143128 GCA_032468155.1 Oxyrhabdium leporinum | reverse complement strand
TGTTGGGGGAAATATGCTGACTCTGTAAACCACTTAGAGAGGGCTGTAAAGCACTGTGAAGTGGTATATAAGTCTAAATGCTATGCTGTGCTATTTGGCTATTGGCCTAAACCTGGCATCCATTTCTTCTTATAAAATTCATACTTATACTAGACTCATAGAGTCATCAGGGTAATTCTGAATACATATTTAGAGACATTCAAAAGAACACTGTGTAACCATGAAGAGGAGAATCCCACTTCTATTTTAATGAAATCCTATTAGTTTGTTCTCAGATGCAATCAACTCTTATCATGTTACATGCTGATGTTGCAAGCAAAAAAATTAGCTTTAATTATAATACCCTCAGGATCCCTAAGCATGGATCTGGTTTCTCTTGCATGAGCTAGAGGACAAACAAATACAAAGTGCATACATTAAAGTATGCAATGAGTAAGAAATTAATACACTATATATTCTGTATGCAAATTCTCAGATTGTAGCTAATTATAGTGTTGGAAACCAGAACTCAGATATTCTGCTATGATGCCCTTTCCTCTGGGAATATGAAGTAAAAAAGCCTTTTCTTTGTTAACAGAAAAATATATGAATTAATACATATTGCATAAAATGAGTTTAACATCCTTAGCGTTGAATTTTTTCCCCTTGGAATGAATGTGTGCGTTTCTGTGTGTGTGTGTGTGTTTATGTATATATCAGTCCCCATAAGTATGATTAAAATTAGATTACAGCACTCTCGCTGAAAAGCAACTCCAAAGATGTCACCAGCATAAAAAGAACAAAGGGTATCAGATGTTTTCACTGTATTTCCCCTTCCCCCAACAAGTTTTATGGTAACAAACTGTTAATAAATTCAGTGTGTTTTGTTACAAGTTTCATGGCATTCAAAAATGATCATAGTTCAGTAGACAGCTGCATAGAAACAAAGCTTTGACAATATCTCGTTGAGCCTATTTTTACTGCTAATAACAGCATCTGTATTGTTGGGCTACTGTATATCTGTATGTATTTCATGGCTGAGATCCAACCAGCCCCATTCGCAAGTGGAAAACATTTCCATGTATACATGGCATAGAGAAAAGATGCCAATTCTGTTTTCCAGCTGCATCGTCTCACCCTATGTAGAATGCTGCTCTTGAATGTCCCAACCTTCCAGAACAATGTGGGGGAATATCTGAGAGTCTATAGGGAGAAGAAAGAATTGAGAACATCATAGGAAAAGGAATCCAACTCACGTCAGACTACAATGCTCTTTAGCTCAGCCTTCCCTAAATCTGAGGCCCTCTAGTTTTGGTCAGTTTCAGCATCCACAATTGCCAGATAACCTGGTCCAGAATAACAGAGTTGAAAAGGACCTTGGAGGTCTTTTAGTCCAACCCCCCCTGCTCAAGCAGGAAACCCTATATCATTTCAGATAAATGGTTGTCCAATCTTTTCTTAAAAACCTTCAGTGTCGGAGCCCCCACAGTGTCTCGAGACAAGTTGTTCCACTGATTAATTAATTCCAGTTTGTAGTTCCAGTTTCTGGAAGAACAACAATCTGTATTAGGAAAAAATCTCCAAAATTGAGGGTATTTGTTTAGACTTGCCCTGTAATTTATTTTATACCTTCACCTCTTTCATGCCACAATATTAGTCATATAGATTAAGATTACTGAAGATAATCTATAATGGTTCTAACATTCTGAAATTTCTTGAAATAAAAACAGCTATAATCTAAGTAAATGATTTTTTCATACAGTAAGTGAGGAAACTAAATGATATTGAGAAAACGCTGAAGATCTCTCCTTAAAGGTTCTTTTCCATGAAAAGAAAGTTTTAATTTCATGTTCTATGTAGAATGTTGTCAGTATTCTCAGTGCAATTGGATAGGAATATGAACAAATACTATTTTTGCTACTTTATATATTATCATTATTAAAACTTTAATTAAATCCTATTTATTTCCTTATTTATTGTTCAACTTGGTTAATGACATTTTTTGTGTCCCTTCCTTATTTAATACCCTTATTACAATACGCTGTCACATCTGATTATGGTAGCTATTCCTGGTTTCTAAGATTTTATTTACCCCAAATGTCTTGATTTTTCTGTACTTGCAGGACAGTCTTAAACAAAATGATATTATCTCTATTGGTATCCATCATTTTTTTCTTTTTGGAATGCTTCTACAGCATTTTGGATAACTGAAGAAAAAAAATAATATGGCAGCAACTAGCAACACAAAAATCCACAATGTCTGTTTTCGAATGAACTGATTAAAATCTGCTTGGATTTGAATTTGGATTTGAATTTGGATTTGACAAATATTCTTTTGTTTTTTTAAATGAAACAATATGGAATTCAAAATATGAGACCTAAATTAGTTTTTTAATTCGTATGAAATTTCATTTAGTTTTCCTCTATCACTTGTTTTAGAGAAAACTAAGTAGAGGAGAGAAATGTGTTGCATATTTAATGTTTTGTAGTACTTTTAACCTGCTTTCTGCTTTAATCTGTATTTTCTTTTCTAGTATTGTCCTAATATTTTTTATGTTAAGCAATTCAATGCAAGGTGTAGCATGAAGGTACAAAATTAAGTACCAGGAGTAAGTAAGTAAGGTGGAGGAGCGGTGCTCTCTCTTTGCTATGGGATACATTTAATAAATAAAATACAAATGTTTCCAAGTGACTTTCTGTTTTCAGATTTACCAATACGGAAATAGCAAACAACTATTCATTCTTTCAAATTCTTTTAATTAGATATATATATATGAATAAATAAAACATAGAAAACAATGACCAGGGCTTCATAAATATCAAAGAATTCTGGAGGCTCAGCTTTAGTTCAACTCTTTATCTATGGAGTCACATATTTTTCATGTTTGCTATCTATAGTTTTTGGTGCCAGAGTGACACCATCAGATAAGCATGATATAAAACAGGACTTATCTGTTGAAGAAGACCTTGCAGTGGATTTCAGGAGGTCCCCTCCCTCCATAATGGATTTGCTATCTTCAAACTTATGATGAATTTTGCTAGTTTAACGGTGATTAAAGAACCATCTGTGCACTAAAGTTATTTTGTTCCTTATTAAAAGCAGATTGCCTTTCAATAAAGGACAAATTGTCTTATTTGTCTCTTACCTGCCATCCAACCCTGGCATCTTGTTAGTTTTGCTTCTTTGACTATACCGTAGATTTCTGTTCTCTGAATCCCTACACCACTAAAAACTATGGATGGCTGTAGCAATTAAATGCTCCTTGGTTTTAGTCTTAGCAGCCTGAAAAGTGAAAACAAGAGTCTGATGTGGAGAGAATAAATAACAGGTAGAGAAATCCGGAAACAGAGGAGGCTGCAGTAAAAGAGAGAAGATAGAAAAAGAAATGTGGAGATGATGGTTACAAAGAAGAAATGAGACAAAGTAAGTAGAAGAAAGGAATAGATGATAAGGAGAACAAAAAACACAGATCCTTCATCAAAAGCGGCCAGAGAAGCATGTTCTCAAATCATCTCTATAGCAAAGGACGCAGCAAAGATATTTGGCATTAAAAATTATAAGAATAAAGGAATCTTCTTTGACGTGTGAGAGAAGAATATTTTCCCTTAAGAACTCTAAATACAGCCATTCATGTTTTCTGGGAATAAAATAAAAGGAAAGGAAAGAAGTCCATAAAAAGAGAAAAAAAGCTCTCATTGTTTGTCTAGGAAAATGTCCTCTCAAGATTTACTGGATATATTTTGAAGTGCCCTTCTCTTAAGAATCCTTGGGAAGAGAGATGCTTTGTATGTAAATTCAGATTTGCATATGCTGGGAAAGAACTATTTTATCATTCTGTATTTTTTTCTTTTTCGCATTAGGAATTGCTAACAGTATTTTCTATGTAAGTAGTGTACAAAAAGTTTATTTCACTGATACTGAGCTAACCATATATATCATTTAATGAAGTCTAATTACTTTTCTAAAAAAAAATCAAACACCTATTATAAATAATGTTAAGATTTAAAAAGGATGGCAATTCCAGTAGGAATTGCTTCATTGGAACGTACTAATTACTTTTTTTAAAAAATTGGCCTTAATTGGGAATTACATTTGGTTTTTTTAAAGAAAGCTTGAACAGGATGTGGAAATATGGAGTCTTATAAGCCTTGTTTAGGATCACTTATTATTGTCCCACAAACAATGAAATGTTGCATTTGAGTTGATTATTATGCTTCTTAACTGTCACCAGACATTTTTTAAGTGCAGAAGTGCTCAACAGCTAATCAAATATGGCTACAGACAGCAATATCAAGTCAGCCTCAACCTATAGTGCCATTGCCCAGAGGCGATGGCCAGACATTCTGGATGTGAAAATGGATATAAGAAATAATCAGGAACATAATGCTCACGGCATTCAATTCCACTTAGCCTGAGGCTTCTAAAAATATAGGGGAGATTCGAGCTGATTATGGAAGATAGTATGAAGATATGAATTGCCAAAGAGAGTAAAGTTTTGACATGTGAATTACATTTTAGATAAACAAGACTGATTTATTGTTCTCTTTACCTGGGGCCAACAGACTGTGGTAGGAATTGTTACTTTGGGGGAGAAGTATTCTTATACATTATAAATCCATTTCCCTCTACCTGCTTCTCCATGTAGACACAACTATTGGCAGTCTGTATTAATCTGGTTTAATTAGGATGGAATTACAGTAATAGCATGTAAATAACTTCTTTTCAGCAGCAGCAGTTAATTGAAGAAATTCCCATATACCTTAAATCAATGCAGTTGGGAGCAAAATATCTTCAGGGGGAGCAAAAAAGTCAAGATGGCAACCGCAACACTGCTCTTATTTTTAAGTGGGGCACATATGCAACAAGATTTGGGTGCCATGACTTCATCTTGTCTATTTCTAGAATTATCAATACTTCTACATAATAATCTGTTTATTAGGATAATTGCCATTAGCATGGGTAGCAAGAGAGGTACATCTGTCTAGATTTGGACAACAGCACATATGAAAGCTAAATTCTTTTTTATGCCTTTCCTTTACTGGAATTTAATAAACAGTCATACAAAGGCCAACTGTGTTATTTTTTAGCTTGTTGCCAAAGCAAAATCAAAACTAGTCTATTCTTTTAGGTTCTTCTTTAGTTTTGTTTTGTCGCAGTTTAAATATTTTTAAAAATCTTTGGGAAGACTTCTAAATCCTAAATAGAATACACATCTAAAAAAAAAAGAGAGAACTGATAATAGAAAATTGGTAACACTCATGACATTAATAACATGCTACTATTATAGAAATTTATTCCGCCGAAAATTTCTAGGGATTTGTACTTCCCATTTGTGAGAAGTCAAGCTAGTCTTAAAGTTCTATACTGATTGGGAAGTAAATCCAGCCAAAAATAAAGACTAAAACATCACTATTTTGAAGATCAATGGCATGAAAAGAACTATTTCTGACAAAATGGTTTAATGATCAAAGTTGCAGTAGGAGTGTGTGGTTTTCACTTTATGGACACTTGGCTACATTTGGGAGCAGACCACTGTGGGTTCCATTTTTAGATATGCATCTCCTCTACACAAAGGAACATCTGATCCTGTTTTATTTTTTACTAGGATTGAACATTACACAGCACAATATTAGCCCCTATAGGCCACAGACAGAAACAGCAGAAATTTAATGACAGAATACTGAACAATCCATCCAGACTAGTACATTGCAAATACTGCTAGCATCCAAACATATCTGTTTTACTGATTAAAATAACCAATGCCTTGACTTTCCATCTTAAAACACATACATGTCACATTAAAAAAAAATTCAGAATTACTTGTGCTATAATCCTATGCATAATTATATGGAATATGTCAAATACCTAGAACAAATTTCCTAGGATTGCATTGCAAAATAACATTAAAAATCCTAACAAACTATTAAAAGCAATGTTATTCAATCAAAATTAAATAATTTGACTAATAATCATATCAGTCGTCTGGTATGATGTCTATGTCTATCTATCTATCTACCTATCTACCTATCTATCTACCATCTATCTATTATCATCTATATTTATTTATCATCATCATCTGTACGGAGTTGGACAAACTAGAAGAATGTAAATAAACTCTTTGAGATATAAGTTAGGGAATGGAAAACAACATATATGTTCATTGATACATTGAACAACTAGCTATGTGAAAAGGGAAAAACATACAAAAAGTTTAGGAAAATGAACCCAGACAACTGGCAAAGAAAGAATAAGCCCTGTCAGGTAAAGATATTGTTCTCATGGAAAAATATAAATCTAGGCATATTCAAGTTGGATCTAAATAGCATCAAAAAAACTTTAATACAATACAATAATGTGTCAGGGTTGGATCCAGGGTTGTGTGACTTCCTTATGACTTCTGCTACTTTTTTCAAGCTTAGAAAGTAACTATTATATTGTGTGATATTTTAATTAATTGAAGAGAAGTTTCTGTAATGTATTCCTTTTAATTTAATGTTCAAGTCTGGCATCAGAGTGGAACAAGGGAAGGCTTGTCGAGTAAATTTTCAAAGTTTTATCATGGAGTGATTGCTGTCTTCCACAATGGATCACAGGCAATGCACAGAATATGTTTGCCATGCGAAATTTACTCTAAGTTGCTGAAAGTCTAAATTTCAATCAGTCCATCACTAAATCTAAAAGTTACTTAGGTGAGATGGGTGATGTAGAAATTTGTTAAACAAAGAGATAAATAAACTCCGGGTGCGGAGGGAGGACACTGGTGGGTGTCTGATGTCATAGTTGAAGTTATAACTAAAGCAAAAAGCCATCAAATCCTGAGATTGAGGAGTTCAGATTTTGTGCCATCAAAATATAGATGTTTCATTTTGAAACTGTAATCTGGTTTTATGTTAATTTCCATTCTAAGAGAATGGAAATGTTTTATGAATGTTCATGTTTCATGAATAACACCAATATATAAAAATGTCTGAAGAATCATTTAGATTTTTTTGCTTTAGTGGTGTTGTTTCATCTTTTTTGGCAACTAGTCTCAAGTTTAAAACTATTGTGTTATGATGCATAGATATTGGCCTTTAAGTTGTGGTGTGGATGTTCATAGCTTGTTGATCCTGACTCACAGCAAGTCATTACGCTCAACATATTCATACAACTCAGTGATCCTGCAAGTACCATATGGAATACTATATACTTCAGAAGATATCATGGAATGAAATCATTACATTTTAGGTAGTAATCAGTCTTTTTCAAATGGCAATGAGACAGAATTTTTTTATTGATCTAGTACATTCTACAAACTAGGAAAAAATACACCTTGTGAATGGCTAGAATCTTTGAAAGGTATACACCATGAATACATAAAATTATACCTTTGCTTCAAGTTCTTCCTCCATCTTTTGATGGATATGAAGTGCTAGATGAAAGAAAGTATGGAAATGAATAAACTGAAATAAAATGTGAAAAAGGGATATTTTAGCTTTCTTTTTAATTGAGATATAATCTCTTTTTTCCTCCTAAAATCCATTATGGGTTTCGACCTATTTTCTCATGAGACTTCCCCCAATAAAAAGCAACTCTAGAGCTTCCGTTATTTGAAGAAAGATGGAGAACATCAAACCCTAAGCCTCTGAAGTGCTACAGGGCTCAACCTTCTCCCAGTCTTATTTAACATCCATGTGAATGCAGTGGGTGAGGGTATCTTTCAGCAGTGAAGTTTATCAGTATGCTGATGATTCATCTGTACGTCTCTGGCCATCCAAGTGATGCTGTCAAAGTGCTTTCCCAGTTTGTGGAGGCTGTACAAGTCTGGATGAGAAGGAATTGGTTTCAACTCAACCATGACAAGACTGAATATCTCTGGGTTTTAAGGACACCTTTCCTATGGAACAACTTCTCCCCAGAGACAGGGACAACTCCAACTGTATTAGACTTTCAGAAGGCTGTGAAAACCTGGTTATTTTCCCTGCCCTTGGGTCTGGGCTGTTGGAAGCTCTGTGTGGATGTACAGCATAGGTGTTTTGTGTTCTTAATGAGAGGGTCTCAATGTTTTATTGCTGTTGTTAAGTTTGCCACTCTGAGTTTTGTCAAATAGAGAGGTAGTCTTACAAATCTGCTGTAATAAGGCTAACTTATAAGGAAAAATATGTCATCTGTTTTTAGACACATGCCAAAGTAATCAGAATTTCTGTGCCTTCAAAATTTGTGCAGGAAAGATATTGCAAGAAGTGTCACTTTCACAAAACCAATGACAACTGCTGAAAACTTCTCTTCTGGGATGTTCTGGAATATGGGCCTTTCTGCCATCTGATCATACTGTATGAGCTCCAGAATTTCAGCCCATTGTTATCAGATGGAAGATCCTAAACAAAGGCCTTCTTAGAAGGTTCCATAATGGTGGAATGGTGGGAAACAAAAGGAACTTTTTCCCTTTTCTGTAGTGCCCCTACCCCTGTTTAACAATTATAGAAAGCTTTAGAAGGAGGAGAAATCTACAAAGTTTATTTTCTTTCACTCTCTGCTGATGGGAAATCCTCACTGGACCCTACCCGTCACCCACTCTTGGCAACTTCTGTGCAGATTCCATGTTGAAGGTAGCTTTCATTTGTTTCCTGAAAAAAAGCATAGTCTGACAGGTAGGTTGGATAGGTTGCTCAAGGCAGTAGCATGGGTTGGTGCTCTCCAGAAGCTTTAGACTCCAACTTATTCCTTCCCAGTCAGCATAGCCTGGTTGAGGATGAGCATCTGATTGAGGATGGTTGCTTTCATGGTTGTCATAATGTTTCTCACACTCACAATGAATGCTTGAAAATATCAGCATTCCAAAGGAAACACCCATGACTACATCATAGTCTTTCTTACCAAGTATTTCATATGTAAACTTTAATTTGCTTGGCATCCTATTTGGGGCTTTCACTTTGTTTCTTTGTGGTTCCTTTCTTAACTATCATTTTTCAATTTTCTGTCCCCAATGCTGGTTTAACTGGAGTTTCCCCTTCGTTTCTGGCTTTTCTTTGTGGAAAATATTTAGTGCTGCTATGCAGAAAATCAAAGAGAATTGCTCCCAATGTAACTATACTGGTATTGTAGACGAATGTGGCTATTATATTTAGACACCACAGTATGCAGCTGCCTCCTGAATCCACTTCATTAGAACATTCTGTTCTTTTTTAGTTTCCACAAAACAGATTCTGGGTTTGGAAGGATATCATAATCCAGTACAGCAATACCTTATTATTTAGTCAAAGGAACAGGAGTGCAGGAGGGAGAAGCAAACAGGACAGCCAATATGTGTTCATATTGTTCTAATCAACTGACAAAGGCAATTGTAATCTTAATGTATAATTAATAGCAGTATTTTATGAATGACAGACAGCTTTCCCTAATTTCCGTTCAGTTCACATTGAAACAGTTCCCATTGCACTTAGTTCTATAGATTTCTTTCTAAATAGTGAAAGTGGTGATTTAAATGTTTACTGTTATTTTAAAATGATCATAGTCATTTATATCAAGAATTTTAAAAGCAGATGAAATTTGATTATTTGTCAGGACAATCCTACCTACTTTTTCCATATTCTTAGTAGATGAATGTCTATGGAGATTGTCAGTCATCCAGGTCATGGTTGTCCCAAAGGTGCTTTTTCAAGAGTAAACTGGGCTTTCTCGTTTTTCTTTGAAGACGTTTCGCTTCTCATTCAAGAAGTTTCTTCAGCTCTAACCGGATGGTGGAGAATGGAAGAACTAGTAAGTAAGTAAATTTACTACCAAGTAAATAAAAAAAAATCTCTGGAATATTCAAAACTGTTGAGTTTATGAGGAAATAATATCTGTCCCTTGATTTAGTCTGAACAAAAAAGGTTGCCAGTTTCCCACTTTCTGCTTTTAAATAATGAGAGTATGGAGTCATTTATTCAAACTATGAGAATGATAAAAGGCTCTTTCATGTTGAAGATGGACATGGCTCCTGGGCATCCAGCCATTTATGAGCCCTTTTCCCCCTCCTCCAACTCCACATTCCTAGCATGAAAAAACAAGGAATCTTTCCTCAAACCAGAGGATTATCCAAGATAAGATTTTGCAATCTAAAGTTCAACTGATGCTTCATCCTTGAAGGAAGATAGTGTGTACATATTTACAAATATTATATTAAATGTTTATTCAGTGCTTCCAAAAAATAGTATTGTAAGGGGAGATTCGTGCCTTCTGAATGTATAATGCACTAATTTGTCACTGTTGTTTTTTGAACAATGGTGCCAAAAACTGGTCATATGTTCCAGATTTCTTGGAAGTCCAACACATCCACATTTTTGTTTTGTTTTTTCCTTCCAGCAAAGCTCCTGGCAACTTGTTCTTGTTAAAACAGTACAGCAATGTATAAATGAACAGCAAATTAATTTCCCATCATCTATTCACAGTTTAGCTCTATGAATGAAAAACCCTACAAAAAAGCTCCATCTTCACTTTCTTCCTAAACTGCAAAAGGGATCAACTAATGCAATTGTGATCTTGGAAATCCTGATCCTGATCCAAAAAACAACTTTGGGTGGGCAACAGAAACTCCATCCCTTCTACACATAGCCAATTGTATCAAGGATTCATCACAGAGCTCAGTAGACGTTGCATCTTGGCAAAAATAGATCCTGTGCTATGTCAAGTAGACCATTAAACATAGACAAAGTACCTGCTACATCAGATCAAGAAGGCTGCATAGTCCAAGGATCAGTTACCTTTAAGAAGCCCATAAGTAAGGGATGAGGGCAATAATGAGGCAAAATAAACCAGATTAGAAGGAGGATTGGATATCGTAAGAAATCAGCAAGAATATCAGTATGTACTAATCTTTTAGTTTGTTCCTATGGAGGGTAGGGCTACCAGATCTATGCACTTGATCTCTAGACAGGAGCAAAGAGGAACTTTACTTCCATCTAGTGGCCATTTAGGCCGTTGTAGCTCCATCTGGTTGCCTGTCGAGCTTCTTCAATCCACCTTAATAGGGGGTAATTCCTGAAACTCCTCCAGGAAAGTGGAATCAATTTTAATACTGCTATGACCAAAATTTCTGTAAAAGTGGGGAGGATAATCTTATTCTCAGAGATTTGAGGATGGGTCTTTTTTGTCTTCTTGTTTGCATTAGAGGAAGAGGTAGAGGATGGTACTGCTAAGGCTAAGTGCTATATTTTCCATCTATTGAAGCCTCCTGGGATGCTTTTCCCAGAAAAACAAGATGAATTCCTGCATGAAGATTTCCTTTAGGATTCATTTGAAGGTTGAAAAGCCAACGGGGCTACAGACTCCTAGATTATAGGGCGAAGGAGAACATACGAAAAAACACACATGTACATAAACTACACCCAATATAGTATTTCACAATAAATAAGGAAAGCATGCTAAGCAAACCAGTCCAGCTTGTGGTTTCTATTCCTTAAGGCCAACTCCTTGATGAGTACTCAATTTAGACATGTTGCTGAATGAAACTTTTCTCATCCCTTGATTGCTAGGACTGATTGACTGATCTGACTTGTCTAGATGGGATACCCCTTTCCATGAGCATTTCTTCCAGAGCTGCATGCTTGGTGGAAAAGGAAAGCTTTCCCAAACACATGCTATTCTTCAAGATCCATTTGTTGGAGAACAGCAACAGCTTGGCCTCAAAGCTAAAAATGGTCCAATTAACATTTTATTTCCAGGTTTAAACCAACATGGCTCCCTAAATAAAAATGATTTTCTATGTGAAAATAGGACAACACAATCCCATGCATGTTTACTGAGGACTATGAATGCCATAGCATGTTGTAACTTAGTTGTTCTAACATATAAAGTGCAAGAATAGTGATTGTCTTCTAATAACTTCTTTTGCTTATTGGTAGTTGTGTGTTCCTGTTGCTTCCTCCTATCCTGGAAACCATCTCCTACCTTGGCAATGCCTCCTAATTGCTAAGTTCAGGCTACAGATCTGTTGCAATATCTTTTATGTTAAGATACTTCAGATGATCAGATGAAGTTTTAAGTGCAAGGCAGTCTTAATTTTTAGTTGTTTAGCAGCCTTTGGAGCCTGAACATTTTAGGGCTAGATCTATGCTTCTTATTTTTACCCTTATTAGAAGAGAATTTCATGTTCTCCTTAGGCAACTGAAGGAATAAATGATTGTCTGTATGAAACTAGGACAACACAATGCTATCCATGTTTATTGAAAACCAGATCCCACGGCTTTTTGTAACTTAGGAGGTACGGCATATCTCTAGGATCATAGTCAAAAAATAGTAATACATTTGTGATAGGCTGATGAAGAAATACAGATAGATAGAAAAATCATAATATTATTATAGAAGGAAAACATATTTTCTAGTTATAAATCACTTACCCAGGTGGTGAGCACCAGTAGCTGTTCCTTCAGTTTCTTGTTTTTCTTAAATTAAAGTTAGGTAGTAAACTTATATCCCACACTTTACAGAGGATCATGTCAGTGGAATGTCTCATGGGAATCCAACAATAACTTTTCTGCATTGGTGCCAGCTGTTCTTTATGAAGAACACACACTGTGATTTTAAACTAAATAAATCGTTCTACATCTGGTCAGCAAAAAAAACAACCCAAAACACTTTTTCCCCCCCATAAAATCAACCTTCTTACTATGCAACAAAATCTTTTAAGCATATGACTTTTAATAAATTAATGCATTCATTGTTTGGAGCTGTGCAAAGTGACATAAAAGCACAATGAAGCTTAATTAGACCTGTTCTGTGAAAGTTAATTTGTCAAACCCAGAAGCATAGTTCAGAGATAAATGCTAATATTTGAAAGTCAAATTAAAGTTGAAAAGGTTAGTAATAACAGTTAATTAACTCTTGTTTTGTGTTTGTCACAAAAACTTGAACCAACTGAAATACCACTTGGTTCATCTTTAACATTTTGGACCACAAAGATAAAATTCAAAGCTTTGAGAGAAGTCTTTGATGTTGGTATTCTCCATAGAGTAGATATTATTTTAAGATCTCTTTGTTTAAAAATTCATTTTTATTATCCCTGCATGAAATACATGGCAATTCCCCAAATAACTAACCATCAGGGCAATTAACATCTTCGATCGACACCATATTCCTGATAATTAATACAGACTTTGTATCTCCCCCGCGATAGCTCCAAGGGTTTGATTTTTTCAGAGCAACTGTTCATTTACAGCATCAGTTTCCTCCTAATGAAAATGGATTGTGAAACTTTAATGAACAAGACTTTGCTGTCATTATAATAAAGACTTTGAAAAAACATGCAGACCTACATAACAAGCCCCTGACACAACACATGCAGCTACAGTCTATCAAGCCAATTAAGTCATACAATGAATATTTACATGGGTGTGCATTTTTCTCTAACAATATGACATAAGATAAACTCATAAAAGTGAGTGTTCCATTCCACTTTGACATCTTCTGACATTACAGTTTAATGAACTAAAACGATGAGCTTTAACATACAGTGTCTTTTTTTTTCTCCCCATGGCAAACAATTCCCTATTTTTATTCTAGGGCAGAAAATTCCATTTTCAGATAGGATGTCTTAGCTTGTTACAAAGGAGAAAACAAACTCAACAACAATGGGATGTTCCTACCTACTATTCAGTGTCTGTCTCTAGTAACAGGTATTTATAAAATCAGGTAATTACAGAAGACAACTGCCACTGTTTGTAGTCATATTACCAACAAGACTATTTATTCATTGGCTCAGTGTAAAATAAACCATTGATTTGTTCTGAGGTAGACAACTCTACTGGGAAATTCTTTTATCAGCAGCATTGCAGAAAGTTATGATAGCAGGTTTTTAATCTTTGTCTTGCCAGTAAGTTCAAGATAATTTTGTGGAGTGTTCTGCAGAAAATATATTTTGCCTGTGTGTGTGTGGCAAGAAATATAATGGGAAACTGGCCAACAATCCTGCATCTGAATCTATCCATATTTGCATGTAGTCAGTATAATTTTCTGATCTGTGTGACTGGTGTACTGTAATGCCTGTTTTTCCTTATCTGATGTCTCCATTATCATAGCCTAATGCAATCCACACAGTTAATTGCTCCATTTGTAAAAAAAATAAAGGAAATGTACACTGTCACATCTATTTTGATGCTGGGTTTTTGAAAGCCAAAACTAATGTCATGCTACAAATAAAAAAAAACCTCGAAATTGTGCTGTTCTCATTTGCTGGAGGAGAAAGTGAACACAGATATGAAAAGTTAAAAGAAGTTTATAAAAAACGAACCATTTCTACACCCAGGAATATTTCTTTAAAAATTTTAAAGAGGAAGAGCAAGGAATATGTATTTTCTGGGCCCAAAAGGGTAGAAAGATATTGCTGTAAGGGTAATATTATATGAAGGGGGGGAAATTGCATGCTTTTTATTTTTAAGGTCAACATGTGAAATAATTGCAACTTTTGAGATTTGATGGACCAAACTATTTTGAAACATGAAAATGACATTCTTAACAATGAATTAGTGCCTAAAGCCCTCTTCTAGATATGGTGGGACTTATATTTATAGAGAGGAAGATCACTTTTTTTCTTATGTTATCAGATTACTAAAGAAGTCTTGCTGTTTCTTATTTGATTGATGGCAGAAGAAAGCAGCATATACAAATATATTTAGGACTCATCAATACTAAAGAGATAAAGCCTATTAAATATACCATGTATTTGGTACATGTATTTATTTACTTAATCAAATTTATATAGGCAACCCAGCGGGGGATATATATATATATATATATATATATCCTAAGTGAAGAGGGAATAAAAATAGTCACCTCAGCCCTCTAAGTATGTCTCTGGTTCCCTGGAAGCCCCAGGCCTGATAACCAGGTCTTAAAAGCTTTCCATAATATCAAAACAGATGGTGCTAATTTAATTTCAGGGAAAAGTATGTCTCCTGGGACCTACCACATGTAGATCCTTAGCTTATGGTACCCTACAGCATGTCTTTTCTGGCAGATCTAATGGAGCAGGCTTAAGTAACTGGGGAGAGTTAGCCCAGTTCCAATAAGGACTTTGTAGGCATTGGACTCGGAAGCAAACATGTGCTGTTCTACAAATGCACATGCTGCATTCTATACTAGCTGAAACTTCTGGATACTCTTCCAGGGCAGGCTCACATACAGCGCATTGCAACAGTCCAATCTGGAAGTGACTAGGACATGACTGGCTGTGAGGCAGGCCTATTGATCCAGCCAGGAACACCACAACTGGCACACAAGATTGATTGATTGATTGATTGATTGATTGATTGATTGATTGATTGATTGATAGCATTTATTGGCTACTCATCTTACCCCAGGGTACCTCTGTAAAATAAAGCTGTGCAAAGGCCCTCCTAGCCATGGTTGCCACCTGCTCATCAAGCAAGAAGAAAGGATTTCTGTCATCTGCAGGCTTGATAAGCATCTCCTCAGGTCCCTCACCCAGGTCATTAATAAAAATTAATAATAAATAATAAAACATTGAACAGAAATGAAAACAGTTATGTGGCACACCACTGCATACTTCTTTACAAACTGACGTGGAGCCATTTATGTTAGAGTTAGTTTCCACACTTGTAAAAATTCAAAAGACCGTTGGGAATGCAACTAACTGCAAGCTTTCATTGAAAAGGGCTTCTTCCTCACTGTATTATAGAAAGCCTCTTAGAAAGAAATTCAGGGAGCTCCACTCTATTCTATGTAAAAGGGCAGACCAGCAGTGTATTCCTACTTTAATTATTTTCACTCTGTGCCTCTGTCCCTCTGTCCCTTCCTTCACTTCAACTCTAACAGTCCCTATTAGATTAGGAATTTCTAAAAACTAGTGCATAAACAAGCATCCAACTAGAGCTGGATTTCTAATTTAAAAAATGCAAATGGAATTTCTATCTTTTAAAACCACAAGAAGCCTGTCTAAAGTCTCTCCATCTTGGTGAAATCTTAATCTAATTGACATCTTCCATTTTCATCAATACTTTTAGAATTTCACTCAAGTTTTGCCTTGTAAGAATGATACTAGGACAGAGTGTCAAAGCTTGCCACATTTGGGTAGGAGGAAGGGAAGATGACCTATTTTCTGAACTATTGATGTATCAGCTAACTGACCAGCTAACAAAAAAGATCTTGGGTTCTTTGTAGTCTCTAGAGTCTGATAGAAGGGTAGGAATTTCAAAGCTTCCATGTGATAGTGTCATTTATTAAATACCACTACTGTAGCCAATTTTATTTCTGAAACTGAAAATAAATTATTTATTTATTCTTTATTTGCCACCTATCTCACTGTGGGGCTAGTCTAGATAGTTTACAACAGTAAAAATAGGAATGAAAAGAAGTGTATAGCAAAATTATGAAACAATAAAATAAACATTGAAAATATAGTAATATGAGATTAAAAGGTGAGTAGGGGAAGCAGAGATGCAGGGAGAGTGAAATGGAATCTGCTCTCAACCCAGGCGGATTTCACCCTGGGGATAGGCTATTCCAGAGGGCAGATACTGTAGCAGAGAAGGCTCTTCTTTTGGATTTTCTATCTGGAGTTCTTCTGGATCTTCTACACGGAGTTCTCTGATTGATAAGATCTAAAGTAAGATCTTCTTTGCCAGCACAAGGAGGGCAGGCCTGACCAAGCAGGACAAGAAGCAGGGGTTGGCTGCTGGGGGCTCACAGGGGTTCGGGAGTACCCTTAACGAAGATTCTGCAGGGATCGTCGAACCCCCAAATCCCACTCCTGGCTGGCCCTGCCCACTTCACCCCACCCCTCTCACCCCTCCCAGGAGTCTCCACGCGGCCCACTGTGGATGCAGGTAAGTGCAGGGGGTGCACAGAGGCTTGGGGACGGAGAAGAAAGGGATTCCCTAGAGCATCTAGAGCCCGGGGGGGAGGCCATTTTTGCACTCCCAGAGGCTCCAGGAAAGCCTCTGGAGCCCAGGGAGGGCGAAAATCAGGCCTTCCAGAAGTTCGGGGAGGCTTGAAACGGGTCGTTTCCAGCTTCCCTAAAGCATCTAGTGCCAGGGGGAGGCCATTTCCCAGAGGCTCCAGAAAAACCTCTGGACCTTGGGGAAGGTGAAAACACTCCCCTCACCATGGTGCAGGAGGCCCGCTAGGCCATGAACCAATTGCTGAGGTTTTTGAAGCCCACCCCTGATGAGAAGATTCATTAGGTAGCCTGGACTCATGCCATTAAGGGCTTTAAAGATCATAATCAACTTCTTGAACTGCACTCAGAAGCAGACCAGCAGCCAGTGAAATTTGAGGAGCAGAGGTGTAATATGGGGCCATTTTAGGGGCCCAAAAGACTGTCTGCACTGTCACACTTTATTTGAGGCTTCCAAATGGCTTTCAGGGATAGCCCCATGTAGAGAGCATTGTAGTAGTCTAAAAGAGAGATGACTAAGGCTTGAGTGACTGAGCGCAGAGAGTCCAGATCCAGGAAATTCACAGTTGGTGAACAAACTGAAGCTGTACAAAGGCCCACCACCCGCTCTTTGAGCAGAAGTCGTGAGTCTAGGAAAACTCGCAAGTTGCAAACTGTATCTTAACAGAATAGTGCAACCCCATCCAGAATTAAGGATGACAAAAACTCAGATCTTGAGGTTCCTTTCATCCAAAGCCACTATCCCTGTTTTTTAATATTTAATGAGATTATTGAAATATTAATGATATTATTTTTTAATAAATAACAACATTATTCTTTATTGCAGTCTCTCTTATAACTGACTCTAACTCTGTTCTAATTAACTCTGTTCTAATTCAAAATTCCAAGTCCTTCAAGAAAGAACAATCCTCAAATTGTTAGACCAGGGACAAGAAGCTATTTGAAAGAGCATTTGTTACTTGAGAATAATGATAATCTCATATCTTTAGTCAGACAATGCCTGGCTATCAATTAATATCAAGCAGCCACAAATGCTCAGACTTTAAGCTAGAGAAAATCAACCAATCCTTCATTCTTTATTGTCCTGATTCTAGTGTTTCTGAATCATTTGCTATGATACAAGCAGTCTTGATCAGTCAAAACTCTGTGCATGACTCTGGAAGAACTTCAGTTGCCAAGGAGATTAAAATCATAGAACAGCATTCAAGTTGCTATCTAGGGTACCTAGGGAGATCCAATGCACTTTGTTGTACACTCACACACAAATACAGTATTCAGTCCCATGTCGTAAAATTAAAATCTAACAGCTTTCTATCCAGAACTGAGTACAGATAGTCCTTGACTTACAACCATTCATTTAGTGACTGTTCGAAGTTGCAAGGGCATGAAAAAAGGGACTTATTATTGTTTTTCACACTTACGACCATTGCAGCATCCTCATGGTCATGTGATCAAAATTTGGATGCTTGACAACTGGCATGTACTTATGTCAGTTGCAATGTTCCGGGGTCATGTTATCATGTCTTATGAACTTCTGAGAAGCAAAGTCAATGGGCAAGCCAGATTCAATTAACAACCTTGCTGTTAACTTAGCAACTGCAGTGATTCACTTAACAGCTGTGGCAAGGAAGGTCGTAAAATGGGACAAAACTCACTTAACACCTGTCTTGCTTAGCAACAGAAATTTTGGGCTCAGTTGTGGTTGTAAATCGAGGTCCACCTGTATTGAAATGGCAGGCATTAAACTGTCAGGAGTTCCATAGCTTACACCTTCCAGACAACTTTCTTTAAAATAAACAAATCAACCTTGCTCACATCTATGAAACATCACTTTCAATGCATAAAGTGTTAATTCATGAATTTACTTTGGCATTAATGTTGCCCATGAAATTTAGATTAACAAAAGCATAAAGCCCGTTATACACACATATTTTAGGACTGACATCAGCTTTGCCAGAGAGACGGAGCGACTCCCTGAAAACACAATTATATAGTAAAAGAAGTCAATAGTTTGCTGATTGTATTTGCTATTTCTAGAAAATTACCATGGGCCTAATAGAGTTTGTTGCCTCCTTATTTCACATTTCATTTTGTAAATGTTATTAAAGTGAGCTGGCTAAATGATTAGAAAAGCAGACAAATCTCATTTTTGCTGAGAGCCCAGGTTTCTGTAAGTACCTAACAGACAATGACTGTCAGTTCCCCTCAACAGCCCACCTGCAAAAAAGTGAACTTTGTGTCTGTGGAGGACATTCCACCTCCTTCTCTGGAGCCTGATGCAGAACCAGGGGTGGGCTGCTGGGGGTTCACAGGGGTTCAGCTGGACCCTTATCAAAGATTCTGTGCGGTTTTCTGAACCCCCAAATCCCACTCCTGGCTGGCCCCTCCCCTCCCACCTCTCCTTACCCACCCCACCCAGGAGTCTCCATACAGCCCGTTTTGAATGCAGGTAAGTGCAGGGCATGCACGGAAGCTCGGGAAGGGTGAAAAACAGGCCACCCGGAAGTTCGGGAAGGCTGGAAACAGGCCCATTTCCAGCCTCCAGAGAGCCATTTTCACCCTCCCAGAGGCTTGAGGAAAGCTTGTGAATGCCGGGGAGGGTGAAAATGCCCCCTTCCACTGTGGTGCAGCAGGTCGACTAGGCCACATCCACCATGGCCACACCCACCCAGGAACTGGGCAGCGGACCCTTTGCTGAAGTTTTTGAATCCCACCCCTGTGCAGAACTACTCTTGAATTGTCATCTCTGGTTCAGTTTGAAAGACATTTGTGCTTCTGGTTTTGGAATCTACATCAAGGCTAAATCAATAGAACATCGCTGAGAAGAAAAACAATGAAAGATGCTTAAAGATTTCTAAAGGGGCAACTCCAAAAAGCAATGCAAAATGTGCATGTTGGAGGACAAGGAGGAGGAAGAAGAAAATCATCTGAGTTTGAAAGTGCTCCATGCCAAACTATCCACTGTATTAGCTTTGTGACCCTTATAGGTACTGTAAAATGGAGGTAGAGTTCTAGGGAAATTATACTTCTTTTTTCCCATTCATTTAAAAAAAAAAACCCTCCCAAACTTAACTTCCCTACTCTCTGCAAACAATTTTGCAAAACAAAAATGCTGTTCCTGATGCTACTAGCTTGAATAAGTTTAGCAATTGGTGTCTACAAGGCATTTTTCCAAGCATGGGTTGATACTGGCGACCATTGTCTTTCAGAATCGTATCTGCTTCAATCCAAAGCTTATCAATGAAAATTAAAAAGCACAGAGGTTAAAATTTAATTCATTTCTCTCAATTTTGTTTTTGTTTGCTTTTTATATTTTATATAGTGGTTACCTTCAAATGGCTTGAGGTAGTTTGCATAAAAACATAGTAGCAATAAAATCACTAAATATTTTCCCAAGAAAACTATCATAGAAATAAATAAATAACCCAAATAGTACCTCCACCAATGGATAGTATATTAGTCAAAGCCCCTGTGAAAAAGTATTTAATGACTGCAATTGATTCACTAAGCGTCTTGGTCGCTAAGCAAACCACATTAGAGAAAGAGAGAGAGATCCTGCAAAAATCACTGGTTGCTGCCATCTTAACATATTTCCCTCATACACTGTACTGAGCCGGACCCATTCTGCCCCCATTGTTTGCCTCCTCAAAAGCACAGAGATTGTTTAATCAGGCTATCTCTCCCTGAGCTACTTTTCTCTGCAGCACATGAACCTTTATTACTATTTATTACCCCTATAAGTGTGCAATTGCTAAACAAGAACTTTCTGTGTTCCTGACAACGGCAAGTCTGTCGATTTAGATCTGTGGAAGGAGGCTTTAGAAATGGGACAACTTGCCATAGCCAACTTGCTGCGCAAACTCACTGTGGCCAACTCACCATGGGCAACTCATCACAGCCAACTTGCAGTGTGTGAACTCACCGTGGCCAACTCGTTGCAGGACAATTTAACAATTCTATTTAATTATTTAAAACAAATAACAGTATTTTAATTTTTGCCGTGCACGTTTCATTCTGTCCCTCCTTTTGCATCCTTTCTTTAATGATTCTATTTTACCATTTCTTTGATATTAGTGTAACTCTTGTCCCACAGTGAGTTGTTCTGTGGCGAGATGGCCATGGCAAATTGTCCAGCAGCAAGTTGGCCGTGGTGAGCTAGCTATGGCAGGTTGGTCATGGACAGCTGTCTGCAGTGAATTGTCATAGACCCAGAGTCTTTTTCAAAGGGTTGGCACCTTAATAAGGGAGAAGGTCTGCTTCTAAGTCCCGGCTCTCTTGGAGAGAGTGACTCAGAGCATCTTCTCCTGTGTTGAGATTATAAAGTGAGTAGATTCAGTTTGCCAAAGATGGTCTTGAAAATAGCTGGGTGCTCAGCTATGTAGTCATGACAATGGTCATGCAGCATGAAATCTGGAACATTAGCTTTTCATATATAGATACAATATTCTAAAATAATGAGAATTTAAGAACTTTGGTAACTGCATGATCCATTTCATGGTACAATAGGGGAATATGCATGTTGTAAATTAGTCTTCCCCTTCCCACATTTCTGGATTTTTAGAAGAAGAAGAAGAAGTTTGAAATGTTTTAATATAGTATTTCCATATTGATGTTTGCCTGAAAGGAAATGTATGTATGATAGTATATATATATATTCTTATTAGTTAAATGTATTTTTAATAACCTCAGAGTAACAATTCTTTTTCTAGATTATAAAGCTACAAAGAAAATAATGCTGTAAAAGATTAAGAAAAGTTATATAGTAGAGCAATGAACACTTGTTGATTTTCATAGCATACATTAAAAGGTAAACAATAACGACAAATGAAAATCCCACTGGAACATCATGTTATATAAGATTAAGTTACCCCAGACGCTACAGAAAGTATCAAAGATGTCGCTGTGTTCCCAGACATGGGATCCAGGAGTATAATTTTTTCCCAATTTTACTGAGTTTGAACAATAAATAAAGAATAAAATCTAAAAGGAAAAGAATTAGAAAGGGAAGAATCAGGGACGAAGAAGAGCAAAACATAAAAAAGGAAAAAATAAAAAATCAGAAAATTTCTGATTTTCTTTGATACAGTTACTAACATAAAATATATTAACCTCTTGCTCTAAAATTCACAACAGAACACAATACTTGTACAATCTAGAAATGTAGTTCAATACAGTACAGCAAAATATAGTATAATACTAATCGTCAAATCCCAAAATTAAAGTTTCATTTCTTTTGGTTTCCAGCTAAAAGTCCAAAAGTGGTTTCCACATACAAAAAAGCTAGACAAAGTTTTTTTCTTTAATCAAAGTAGTCAATTTCACGATATCAGCTAACTCCATTAGTTTCACCATCCTCAGTTGTGGAAATTTATAGGTCCTTCCATTTCTCTGCATACAAAACTCTTGACGCTATTGTCATATATAGAAACAGAATCTGATTTTTTTTCAAGATGTTTAGCCATCAAACCTAAAAGAATAACCTTTAGTTTCAATTGTACCTTTGTTTTAAGAATTATCTGAATTAAAGTACATATCTGATCCCAATATTTTTTTAGCTTTCTTAGATTTCCAACAGAGGTGATAAATACCTCAGCATACCTTTATACATCTTTGGCAACTTATCTTATGTGAAATATAAATTATATTTCATCTTATAAAAATTCTCTTTCGAATTGTAATTCAGTATGAATTTCAATTTACTTTACATATTTCCCATTGGTCAAGCATTATATTATATCCATTTTTTCCCATTTAATCATACAATCTTGTCAAATCTTCCATATTAATTTTAATAAGTTTATAGCAATAACATGCCAAGTTATTTATAAATAAATAAATAAATAAATAAACAAACAAACAAACAAACAAATAAATAAATGCAACCCATTGACAAGTATAACTCTTTTTCTCCAATTCTTATGTTGTTTTTAATTTAGGATGACGTCCAAAATAAGTCAGTAAGTCAGAATAAATCAGCCAAGTTTATGAATTATCATTTCTCTTCTAAAAATAGCCAAAGATGAATTTGGGCAATCAGTCTTGCTTCATAATTGTTCCAGATCTTCAATATGACATACCTAATAAAATATTTTGAAACTCCCATAAGTAGCTATGCCACCCAAATCTCAAATCATGCCCTTCAAACTCCAATAGTCTCTTATTTCTCACAGTCACCCACTCTTTCATCCATACCAGACATTTATAAACGGGTTTTTTTCAACTATTCATCATTTTTTCCAGAGGAACTTCCTGTCTCTTGTTCACATTTTAGTAGAAAGCATGGAAATATTTCTGGATCCAGTCAGTTTTGCATTATCTGCTAACATAGTGTCACATTCCTAAATCTTTAAGATCATTGCCAGCCTTGCCTCTGGACAACTTTTCATAAATGAAGCTAAGAAAAATGTGGTGATACTGAGTATCATTTGCATATGAAGGATAACCTCTCCCAGTGATTTAACAAACATGTTAAACTGAATGGGGCATAAAAGTGAGCTTTGAACAACCCTTAGTAAAACTGGCACATATTGTTAGCAGGAATTAAGTTCAGTTCAAAGGAGTCTTTGTCTTTTCCTCCAGCTCTTCCTTTTGGAAATAATCAGCCAAATGGGAATGAAAGTGTTGCAAAACTACTCCAATTCCCCAAAAGATTGCCAGTTGGGGGAAAAAAGCATGACTGATAATGCGGAAAGTACAATATAAACAATGTTTTCCTCTCTCGTTCTTTCTTATTACAGAAGTAGTCTTTGTCCAATCCAAAATTCAACTTAAAGAAGACTGAATTGAATCTAAGAAATTAATTTCATCAAACTGTTTCAGGGATTAGTTTTCTCCTCTTTCCTCCATGAACACTGAAAACCCATAAACACAGGTAGCACTTGGTCCTTTGCATTTTAATGGACTTTTGGGCCTTAAACACAATGATGAACTATTCACTCATGTATGCTCTACTAACAGAAATGCAGCGACTGAACTGGGAGATTCCAACCAGAGTGAACTTGAAATGTTTCTTATTAAAGCCCTTTTAAGCATTCACCCAAACACAAGGAAGCTTCAAATTATGTAGATAATTGCTCCACCCCTTTCCCATCCCCCTTCTTCACATATTCAGTGAACAAAGCTGAAACCTTTTGCTTGAGTGTGATTCTGGATTATTAAATGGTATGTGAGTATGCAAGTATTAATTTCCTTCAGAACCCGGAGAAAAACTACAGGGCCATGTACACAACCTGTTGTCTAGTTTAAAGTGAATATTTTAAAAAGACTACTGCCACTATGCTTGATTGTGAAATTTCCACTGATCCCAATATATCTTCATTCTGACGATCTACATCTCCTATCCAGATGTTTGGGAGAATATCTGTAGGTACTGATCTACAAAGCTTCTTACATCTTTGGTCATAGCAAAAGCTCTCGTATGCTCAGTTGATAAGCTAGTTATAGTATTTTCAATTCCACTGTTTGCAGAACAAATTGTATATACCCAGAGGAGCAATGTTTATAAAATATTTTATTTTTTTTATTTTTATTTATTTTTACATTTATATACCGCCCCATTCCGAAGACTCGGGGCGGTTTACAGCTT
>JANHFL010002654.1:70614-83908 GCA_032468155.1 Oxyrhabdium leporinum | reverse complement strand
CAATTAAACTGACCCATTCCACCTGGTCAGGCAGGAAGGGAATGTCACAGACCCTGCTGGTGAAAGAATACCAACAGGTGGGTTTGAAGAATGTTAAAACCTGGCTATCAATTAGCATGGGGATGCAATAGTGGTATGCCACCCTATGGGTGGGTGGTGGCTTGAGGGCACCTCCTCTAGGTTTTGTTGAACTTTGTCTATTTTTGTATGAATGTTATGTGTTTTTATTTATTAAGGGCTCAGAGTCACTTAGTGGGCTGGGCGGTGTATAAATTTGATGAATAAATACTTGCGAAATTGCTGATGGATACATCGTCTGCAACATTCATGGTGGTAGAGTGATTTAAAACTCAGTCAATTTATCATCTATCTACCTATAATTTATCTATCTAACATCATCTATCCAACAATCATACCTCCATCTCCTACAGTTTTGCCAAAGGCTGAGAAAGGGGCAAAACCTCACAGTTCGATATGAGTACATACCACTACTACTCTGTCTCCCCATTTTGCCATAGTATTATATAAATGCTAAAAGGTATCATTTCATTCATCCATTCACTCCTGTTTAGGGGCATACGGACTAAGTTTCAAGCCTTTATTTGAAAGCAAAACTCCATGAAAGTGTTTGAATCACAAAACTGACTATAATCAATGACAGAGTGAATCAAAGATACCTGTCCCATCTCATATTGGGGGTAAGAAACCGCTAGTGATTTCAATTCAACAACTTCTAACTAGCTTAGATAGTGCCATTGCTATAGTGCCTTTTGTCCAACATGTACTAGTATAACCTATTATTGCTCAATGTAATAATTGCACCCAATCTTTGTTTAAAATTCTCAGATGAGAGAGGCAAGTTGTTACATGTCATGCCCCCAAGCTATTCCTCCCTTAGGAAGCCATGGAAATGCCACAAGAACATATTTGTCAGTGGCACTCAGGATATTTTCCTTTACCTCCCTTTTTATTTTAAACTTAAGACAGCTAAACAATATTGGTCTTGATCAGTATTTACTTGGAGAAGAAGCAAGATGAATCCTGATGTTACTAAATGGCAAAACATTTTTTTCCCCAACTACTGTAATCTTCTTCCCTAATTTTAATGAGTATCGGTAAAGGCTTCCTGACCGTGCACACATTCCTTGGGCGGTTCAGATACTGTCAGACCTCCAAGATAGACCAAACTAAGAAACCAAGACCTTATATGTCTAAAACTATTTTTATTAAAACAGCTCTACTAAGAGAATCTTACAAGTCTGGATGTGCTTACCCCTTCCTTACTTTGCTTGTATGTATACTAGGAAAGGACTTGCTGAGATGTTTTATCAAATTAATTTCTTGCATCAGGCTTGAGCTCCACTTATCTAACCATTGTCCTGCTAGTGGCTCTTCCTCCTGTTTTTTAAGGCAGTGAGAAGATGGTTTAAGTTACCAGGCCTCTACATCCATTGGCAGATGAGAATTCAAGGACAGAAACCGTGAGGCAACTAAACGTCTATGGAGATTCTCAGTCATCCAGGTCATGGTTGTCCCAAAGATGCTTTTTCAAAAGGCAACTGGACTTTCTTTGTTTTTCCTTGAAGATGTTTTTCCTTCAGAACTGAGAACTGAAGAAGCTTCTTGGATGAGAAGCAAAACATCTTCAAAGAAAAACAAGGAAAGTCCAGTTGCCTTTTGAAAAAATACCATACCTTTGTCAGGCAATGGGTTTTAAGCCCAAGATGAACACAAGCCAGTTATTAACATTATTCATATAACTCTCATTTTTATTGACTCTACAGTTAGAATCTTTCTCTGTCTGTGTGTGTGTGTGTGTGTGTGTATACCCATGTGCACATAGGTAACTCTTCTCCTTAAAATTAGGTGTGTTCACTATAAACATGTATTTTAATCTTTCAGTTTTAAATTAAACTGTTGATTGTTGTTGAATGCCTGATTCTTAGAAGTTAGAAAAAATATTCCACTAGCTGATGATAAGGTTTTACTTATGACAGAGCTGTCTTAGCATTATGGGCTCTGGGCAAAGCAGTGTACTGGGGCACCTACGACAACTACTCACAGGAATAAAAATGTAAATGGTCGATAAAAGTAAACATATATTGGCATGTTAGTATTAATTTTAAAAAATGCAGTAAAATATAATAAATACGTTTCAGTATTTATATGATACAAGGTGCATTGAAGAGTTAACATACACAGATTAGTATGGGGCCCCTATGCTCGTGGGGCCCACAGGCAAGTGCCCATCAGGTCTATGCATTAAGACAGCCCTGACTTATGAACATTCTCAATGATAAATCTTGTTTTATGCAAACAGAAAAAAAGTGTGTGTCACATCAAGAGATATACCTATCTGTGTGTATAAAAGACTTTTAGAAAATGTAATATTTCGTGATGTGGAAGAAACAAGCTGCAGGATCTAATACTAACTTTAATTTAACTTGGAAATCATTTAGGAATTATAATTCTGCATATAAACCTCTTCCATAAACAAAGATTGAGTTTCCCTTAACATTAAATCTTAAAACTCCAGGGATGGAAGGATGGAATATTTCACGTTTCCTAAATTGTATTGTTTTTATTGATTGTTTTTATTTGGGGGATTTGTTGTTACTGTAATATCTGACAATTATAATAATAGCTTTTAAAGTGCCAAACTGATATATTCTTATCCTTATATACTTCTTAATTCAATGCTACTGATAGAATAATAGAGGAACATTCTTTTTTAAACATTTTGAAAATTCTTATCTAATCTTTACAGTTTGTAAATTCCTCTTTATTTCTTTTTCTTTTTTTCTCCTCTGGTTGTGTTCTTAAGTATATTTAAAAATAAAATAATGTCTAAAAAATTCAGAAGAGAAACAGGGAAAAATGCAATGATCAGTAGTGCATCCCACTCAGTTCAATACTGAACAAGTTAGTAGCAATATTCCCGTGTCTCTTGTTTTCAATTGTCACTGTCATTTCTTGCTTCTCCAACTAATTTTACCTAAGAAAAAATGTAATTTCCTCCGTCACTTTTTTTTTTTTGGGGGGGGGCTAATAAATCTTTGTCTTCTTTGTCCTAGACCACCCCCTCACCCCAGAGCATGCAAGTGAGAGTTTCTTGATGTTCTATGAGCAGATGTTTCATTACCCAACTAGATCACATCATCAATGTGACTCAGTTTTTTGTCTGTTTATATGCAGAAACTTACCCTGACAGTTTTGCTAGGGGTATGGTTTTCTTCTTGGTTGTTCCTTAATTAGTTTCTTGCTGGACTTCCTATTCATTGTTGGAACAGACAATTCTAGACTCTGTTTTTATAGTACCCTGATAATATTGTTAGCACAAATCTCTATTAACTAGCTGTATATTAAGAACAATTGTTGCAGCTCTCATAACCACTGGATGTCACTATTATACAGCCCTATAGTTTTGGATGCATTATACTGAGTTTTGGGATTGTTCTCTCTGAAGCCTTATCACTGCTCTGAGAGTATATTAACTAGAATTAATGAACTGAAAAGATTTTTCATGAAGTTCAATGATGCTATAGGTTGTATTATTTGTACTCTTCAGCCCTTTCTTCATGTTTATATCAAGATGGATATAAAGTTTTCCACGTATTCGTAATTGTCATAGATCATATCATAATAAGAATTACATTTTGCATAATGTAGGAGATAATGGAAAACACTAATAAATATAATGTAGTCCCTTATTTTCTTTGGAGCAGTGCACTATAATAAGTTTTCCTGCTGGTTTAGGTCAAATAAATATATTTAAATGTTCTGACCACACTAGGGGAAAAAAAAGAAAAGGATTTGGTACAGAATGTCCTTAAGAAATACTCTTTTTGGTTATTCTTTAGTTTGGAAAAAAGTTTTTATTGTTCTACCCAGGATACCCATGCTAACTTTAAAACCATGTTAAGGATAAAGAGAATTATGTAATAATTTCAAACTAATACAAAGGTGATTGTTTGTGTACTATTAATTGCATGTTTTATTGTCTATAATTCATCACAGACATGAATTACGCACCAGACATTGTGATTTAATTGCAGTAGTATAAAAACCAAAATAAATCGGTATGTTTTAAAATATTAAAACTAATTATAAAAATAAATCAGGAAAACAGTGTGATATAGTGATTAAGGTGTTGGACAAGCAGTGAAAAGACTCGTTCAAATCCATCAATGCTAGTTTATTGTTAATTTTATTACATGCATATATACCCATCATATTATTACCTTTCAGGGTCAGCAAAATTATTCAAAAACAGAAAAAGAATAAGTAGTAGGAAACAAAAGAATTTAGAAGTAGGAAGTAAGAGAAAATGACAGCTATTAAATCTAGTTCAGAGAAACATAATTAACTACACCACTGCGTAAATTCTATTACTATCTACCTCTTTTTTCTACCATTCCCATACATACATTCCTAAACATTTCTTTTCAAAGGAATTTGCCAGTTCCCTGTTCTTCTTCTCCTCCTTCAATTCAATACGTTCACTTTTCCTTCATATATTTGTTTTGCAGTTCAAACCTCATTTGTATATATTTCTTTCATAATGCTTAATCCACATTCATTCATCAGCTTTTCATTCTCGTCTTTATTATTCTTTGTAAATCACACTAAGTTCCTTTGAGAAGAAAAGTAGTATAGCAGTAAATAGCAACGACAGCCTATCAAGAGCCCACAGACAGTAGTTCAAGCCTGATGGGGCCCCCGGTTGATTCAGCCTTCTATCCTTCTGAGCTAAGTAAAATGGGGACCAGATTGTCGGGGGAAATATGCTTAGTTGTGCCCAGAATGTGTCATGGAGTAGTACTATATAAGTCTAAGTGCCATTGCTATTGCCATCTAACTCCAAAGACAAACAAGGACAGGGTTCACTTTTGATCTTAAAATAGTGTTGCCACTTATACCTGCAGGCAGTCTTCAAAGATCTTGGGGCAAACTTACAATTTTAAAACTTAGAATGAGAATTTTAACTTGAGATTATTTTTTTCTTGTTGTTAATGTGATATACATACTACCTGAACCCTAGCTGACCTTGACTGACTTAAAAAAAAATATCTTAGAATTTGAACAGAAAACACTAGAATTTTCAGTACTGTAGATTAAACTAGGAAGTAATAAATATCCTGAAAGAAGAACATGCCAAACTAATTCAATATTTTTATTTATTTATTAAATTTATATGCCATGCACCTCACTCTGGAAATGTGGGGATTCATGTGGCCAAAGTCACTGTTGAGTGTACCATAAACAATTTGTCATTCTTTTGGTAGCATCACATGCCTGGAAGTTTTTGGGGAAGAAGAAAGGAACAGCCAGATGCCTTTAGCGGCTGGTAGATGCTTTGGTGCTAGCCGTTCACAACCACTATTAATTGCTGTAATAGTGCAATTAACTGGGGTTCCTTTCCAGATCTAGAGATATATTTGAGTAACTTCAAGGCTTGCACTTTCCTTCTGCAACCCATTCTTTTAAAAAAAAATAAAATTGATAAATCACTAAGTCAGCAGCAAGGTTTGTAACAGGAGACAAAGCCAGCATGTCAGCAAGTCTACTTCATTATAGTAGTGTGTTTGGCTCCCGTACAGAATACACTTCAACAAAGAGATTTTGTGCCAATTACCCTGCTTTTTTCTTTATGAACCATTTCAATCAGTCCTGAAACATATTGGCTGCTGCTGGCCAATGCCTGTAAAGATCTGTGATATGCGAGCTCAGGGAGAGCTATACAAGTCTACCCTGTTAAACAATTATAAATCTGTGGGTATATGTACACCACTGCAGTTTAAACAATTATAATAGCTTTAAATGTACATTTGCTGCGGCTTTGTTCACACATTACTGAGCTCAGCCATACATTGAACCAGCATGTATATGACAGGAGAGTGATCTTTCCTGCCACAATGCTTGTGTTCCATCTCATATCTGCAATATGTAAACCTTTAGACATCAGCAGCAATTTCTTTACAAAACTGGGAGTCCTTGTGCAGCTGGAGAACTAGGTTACAGCTGTGTGTGGCATGCAAGGCACAAGGGGCAGTGTGTATCATGGTACAGCCCACCATACATTTAAATTTAAAGGACAACAGACAATGTGTGTTTGGGCTTAATATTCAGAGATACATCTTTGGGGGGACATGAATTTAAGGCACAAACTGAGCTCATCTGAGCCAAATAGCAAGGAAATTATGCTAAGGTCATTTTCCACATAAATAGATGAATTGACATGTGCTGATTATATCTGGTTATATACTTTTGCTTTTTAAAAAAAGTATTATTTTGATTTTATAAATATTTCAATTCACAGATAAATGTGCCCAAGCAGTTTAGAAACTTTCAACACACAAATAAGCAACCCCAAAATCATGTTGTGTTTTGGGGTAAGAAAATCTAAGCATTGATACAAAGTGATCTATTCTCCTAATTGTCCTTATCTCTTTCAATTTTCTCTTCTAGTTACTAAAGAGGGAAGGGATGATATAGATGTTACTGCTGTAAATCTCTTTATTGATTTTCATTAAACACTGCCCTGACTTTGAAAGCTGAGCAAGCTTTTCTTTTCTCTTCAAAAAAAACATCTGTTCACTTCCCAGGTGGATTATCTAGAGCTGCAATAAAACAACATTATCATTAGTCTCACCGGAGATGATTTCTCAGGTATTGATTTTGAATCATTTGTCAAATGGGTGCCTTCCCTTCCTTTGTCTATTTTTATAAATCCTTAAATAAAACCCAAAGCATTGTCAAGGGATAGTAAGCTTGCTCTCATTCACAATGAGATGTGTCATTCCATAGTAGTGGGCTTCTGACCATACCTTTAGTGCCAGTTATATATATTTTTTTAATATAATCTTTAGCATCAGGAAAAATTAACCCCTATATGTGTGTGTGTGTGTGTGTGTGTATATATATATATATTTATATTTTTATATTTTTATATATTTATATATATAAAACAACACTAACGAAGTTAGAGTTTTTTCTCCATATATCAAAATCTGTCCAAATATAGTTCTCGAAAATGGGATTTAGGAAAAAGAAAGTTTCATAATAGCCTGCCCAAGGATGCACCCCCTTTTAGGAGTGAGGGCTACACTTGGGTCTTTGAATGGAGAAATGTAGGTGGTTTGATTACAATTTGATTAAAGTAACCTTTAAATTAAATTAAAATTACCTGGGACTATACAAGCACTTCCAATATACTGATTTTCCTCTTCACTTACATTAACTATTGCAGTGCAGCGGCTAGCTTTGGAGTGGTTCTAAAAGCTATATCCAAAACTTTCAGGGCCAGATGTATCACACGCTGGCCACAGCCAACCCTGTTTTAGCAAAGGGAGAAAATGTTGCAATATGTCATGACAACGTGACGCCGCACAATTGACACCCCTGCTTTAGAGTGTACATTCCATCTTTAGAACATAAAACTAAAATAATGGAATTGGAAGGTCTTCTAGTCCAACCCACTGCTCAGGCAGGAGACCCTATACATTTCAGACAGATGGTTGCCCAATCTCTTTTTGAAAGGCTCTAGTGATGGAGCAACCACAGCTTCTGAAGGCAAATTATTTCATTGATTGATTGCTCTAACCATTTTGAATTTTCTCCTTAGTTCTAGGTTGCTTCTCTCCTTGGTAAGTTTCCATCCATTGTTTCTTCTCTTGCCTTTTGGTCCTTTGGAAAATAGTTTGACTCCCCTCATCTTTGTAGGAGCCCCTCAAATATTGGAACACTGCAATCATGTCTCCCTCAGTCCTTCTTTTCATTAGATTAGATATACCCAATTCCTATAACCATTCTTGGTATATTTTAGCCATTCTTTTATTTAACCAGTCATTCTTGTTGCTCTTCTCTGCACTCTTTCTGAGTCTTTAACTTTAACTGATAACTTTTAACTGATTGTATCTATTCTATGGGTTTAGTTCTTCCCTCATGTTCTTAGATTTTTTTAAAAAAATGTAATTGCCAAAACCAGAAAAATCTAGATCACAGAAACAGTCAGTTGATTAATTTTCCTTTTCTTCAAAGCATCAATTGATTAATTTTCCAATAAACTTCTAATTCAGATTAGAAATAATTTTTGAATAGCTATAGGCCAATCAAGAAGAAACTATACTAAATTATCTGATTAAGGTTGCACAAGAATTTAAACAGTTTGAATTAAGAAAAAAGATTTGAAGTGGCACACAGCTACAAAGTAATTATGAAATACATATTTTGTGCCTTCAAAAGAGTTTTGATATCGGGCTAGTGACAAGTCCATGCTATTTTCTTAGGGAAGTTTTTGGAAACAGTTTGCCTGCATCTTTTTTCTAGGTCTAAGAGAGTGACCCAAAGTCATCCAATTGTCTTTGTGCTTAAGGCAGACTAGAACTCACAGCCTTCAGTTTTTAGTCCTGGCTACTATGCAAACTAGGAGTCACTGTTAGGAGTGAACATAAAAACCTAGGGTATATTGTTCATTCATGGTAAAACTACTGTTGAGAATTTCAGAAGCTGGTGGGTGCTTTTTAAGGGCCCCAAAGATGAATCTGTCTGCCTATTGAACATGATGCTGAGTTCCATGAAAAAGTCAAGTTCAAATGTTCAAGCAGGAGGATCTCAGAGACATTTAACTTTTCAGTCAAGGGTGAACATTTACCATTTCCCTCATAAGATTTCTACTTTGCACGCTTGCTCAGTTTCTCCATGGATGAAATACAGTCTGAAGGGAATGGCAATATCAAGTCAGAATGCAATGCATAACTTTGCATGCTGGGAAAGTGAGGGAATGGAGGCTGGATACATATTCCCATACAAACACAAAACATGGTAAATAGATCAGAACTGCATGCCAAAAACTACAGGTATGCGAAGCTGTTTATTGAAGATGACTTCTGGTTTATAATTAACACCCATAGATATATGAAACTGGATAACGGGACCACCTGTGGTCTTTTTTAATCTAATTATAACAAATATTAAATTATAGCAATGAACTGCTTCAGGCATTAGTTCTTCAGATGGTACATTTTTAACTGAAATTCACCAGTTGTGAAATATAAAATACTCTCAGTTTGGATATACTGTAATTCCAAACATTCATTTCATAAAGTTATCCAAGCTCTTTGCACGGTGTCTGTTTTTCCAGTTACCAACATCTGTGCATGTAATAAATGTATTTTTCATTGTATCATATTTCTGTAACAAAAAGATCTGTTAAAGTATTTTCAGGCTAATTCACCAAATTCTTTCAACTTTATTCCAAGTTAGAAGAATGCCATCTAAAATCCACAGAACCGATGTCTAGTGCCAACCAATTGTGAAAATGCAGAAATGAATTTCCAGACTATTTAAAGTTCGCTATCTTTCAGTGCTAATTTGGGGAAAGCAGCAGTGGGTAAAACCATGAAGCTGGGATTTTAACATCATCTCTTTAAACCACACATATTCATTCAGTTCTTAAATAGAGTTGTTCCATTCTCTTCATGGAACGTGGTCATTTTAGATCTGTCAGTCTCACTCTCCATTTGCAATTATAATCTATTATTGAATAAAAGAAACTGTGATTCATTAACCAGATATAGATAGTTATGAGAGTGGATGGTTATCTGTCTGAGATGTTCCTGGCTTCATGAATATGATCGTGGCAAAATAAAAGAAAGACTTCATTGTACGGCAATATAACTGGCTATTCTTTATCATATTCTTAGCTTCAAAAGACAGCAGAGATGATCCTCAACCATTCCTCATAAAATGATATGTGGTGATGCAAGGTCAACAGAAGCAATTTGTCAAACTCAGTATATATGACATTGCTTTATTTTTAAAATGGGTTTAGCAAAAGTGTGTGCTTGCTCATCAACCTGTGTTCTGCAGGCAACTTGAATTATTATTATATTATATTGTTATTACTCATAACAATATAATATTTAAAAATAGCAATACGATATTGCTAAAAAGCTTTCCTTTTTTAATTAATTGGAAAATAAAGCCAACTACAGCTCAGACTTTAAGAGATTTTTCTCAGAATAAATATCCAAGTTGTTTAAAAGGTCTTTTTGAATAAAAAATTCCAGCCTTGAAATAAGCTTCTAAGGAGCTATGTTCAAGAGACTGTTTCAGAGTCAAGGGGCTACCACTGAGAAAGTTCTGTCTGTCAGAGCAACTGAGTTTGCTTCAGCTAAGGCTCTTAAGAAGTGACAGCAACTCAAGGATCAAATGGATATATGCCTCCAAAGGCAATCTTTTAAATATAAGATTTTAGGCTATTAAGAGCTTTATTGGCAGAAAAAAAAACCTACATGTAAACTACACGAATGAAGGCAAATATATGTGTCCCAAGCTAGAGAGAAGTTCCCTGAAGATGGGCTCTAGCATGAGTCCAAAAGCTCGAAAGACAAAATCTCTGGTCCCAGTGACCAACCCAGATTGGATCCTACTAAACTAGATCCTACATGCAAACTAGATCTAGAAACTGACGTTACAGGAGGGCCTCAACTTATGACCTATCATTTAGGCTGCTGATAAATCAGCATTCCTGTTGACTGATGAGGGGCCTGTTTCCCAGGCTTCAATCACTGCCCTGGCTGTTTTTGTGCCTGCTTGTCCAACCATCTTAGTAGCTGCAAAATTGAATGTGTGTCCTTGTTCATTGCAATGTGAGGCTACTAATGAGTTTGGGACGCCTTGTCTGACCGTTCACTTAGGTTCTTGTAATTTGGATTACATTGCAAGTATCCCCCCCCCCCCCAAGTGATCTTTGCAATGCATAATTTGTCCTTTCCCCGGTCTCAGTTGTGGTCATATAAAAGTCTACTTCATATTGCTATAAAGATGTGATACATAGTATTATCTGGTTTTATTTGAGCTGAATTTCCTAGGAACCTAATTCATATTCTTCATTATATTTTAAGCAAATAGACCTTGGCCAGTCTTAATATTCGGACAGTTATTTGCCAAAAAAAAAATGTTCACAATGGTAAAATACTGCCTCTTCCTTGCTTATAAGTTCCAGAGAAGTAGTTTTATTTAATGCATTGTCTGCTATGACGCAAAGCATAGGTGTTAATTTATATTGCTGCAACTGATATTCAGTACTGGCATGGTACTGCATTCCTCTCACTCTAATTAAACATTATCCCTGAGTAAGAACTTTTCAGTTGAACCCTTCTGGCAACATCCAGCATTTGTTGTGGCTCTCTAATGCTCTGGACAGATGCCCTCGTTTTAATAACAGAGCAATCTGCTTGTCTGCATCCCATCTGTCTGAAAGCATTATAGTCAGAGTATCACATCCTTCAGACCAATTTTGCTAACTTCCATTATAGCTGCTTTCTCAGAATATGAAAGAGGTTAGGGATGCAAGCTGCTTGTGGCTACATTTAACTCTTTTTTCTTCTTCTTTTGTATTCCAATCTTACCATTGCAAAGGCCTTTCATAGATATTTAAAGCTATGAATCTTAGGGCCTTTTCTTAAGTCTGTGTATTACAGCTGAAGCCCATATTACAACCACAAAGTGTGCTGTTCAGAACATTAAATGGGCAAATGTAATGTCGAAATGCACCAAATATGAAAGATTTGGGGGGTGGAGGTGTTTTAACTATTGTGAACCTGATATTCCTAGGTCCAGCATTTTACTGTTAAGCTAGACAGTGCCTTGCATTAATCACAACCAGACCAAGGTAAGTTAGGTAACAGATAGTAGATTTACATGGACAGTGCACAATTGTCTGTTTCTTGTGCTTCCCCTTCGTCCAGAATTCAATGTAAGCATATATGGCAAAGCCATTCCAACTTTAGTCTCATAACAATCTTGTAAGGTAAATTGGTACAGACGTCCCTTCACGTCAGCTTTTTCTGAAGAGTTCTTTGATTAAGAAGACAAATCACGAGGAAATATCATGATTATTATAATATTAACACCTATACGTCAAACATGAAGAAACATTTTTTTCTACTATTCTCCAAAGTATTCTGAGGTATTCAATAAGAAATAGGCAGCTTACACTGGAAATTTTGAAACTTTAGCCAGGTCCCCGTAATGTCAACATAGAAATAAAGGTAGCCCTCAGCTTACAATCACAACTGAGCCCAAAATCTATGTTGCTAAGTGAGAAATTTGTTAAGTGAGTTTTGCCTCATTTTATGACTTTTCTCACAACATTTGTTAAGTGAATCACTGCAGTTCTTAAATAGTAACATGGCTGTTAAGTGAATCTGGCTTCCTCATTGACTTTGCTTGTCAAAAGGTTGAAAAACGGGATCACATGCCATGAGACACTGCAATCATCATAAACGTGAGTCAATTGTCAAACATCTGAACGTAAATCATATGACCATGGGATGCTGCAACAGTCATAAGTGTGAAAAATGGTCATGTCACTTTTTCCAGTGCCGTTGTAACTTTTAACAGTCATTAAGAGAACTATTGTAAGTCGAGGACGATCTGTGTTGTACCAGAAAGGTGATTTTTGATTTTTTTTTCCATCACCAGAATGTGATTTGATATTTGGATATATCTCACAACCCTAGAATCTGTTGATCTTGCATGACATTCAGCTGTGCCTTTAATTGAGATAACTTGACAAGTAGGGATTTGAGAAAATCGGTTTCATTTCTCAAAGGTACAGGCACACATGCTAGATTTCCACTGATCCCTTTCATTTCCTCTAAGTAGTTTGAAAGAGCTGTAATTACGATGAAAAATAACAAAGCAAGAGTTTTTCATTATTTCAACACTGTTATTGACTCAGAAAGACTTGCTTTTATCATGTGAGAAACATGTGCAATATGTTGTTATTATCTTCTGCAACAAAGTGCCATGATCTTTTCAGTGAATGTGTGTCCCAATTACTGCAATGCAGCATTAAATATCCCATTGGGTCAGGGGTCCTCAAACTTTTTGAACAGAGAGCCAATTCATGGTCCCTCAGACTGTTGGGGAGCCAGACCAGCTGGGTGGGCATGGCTAGGTGGTCATGTGACTGGGTGGGCGTGGCCAATTTAGCAGTTCATTTTGCCAATTTAGCAGTCCATTAAACAATACACACAAATTAAACTTTAGTTTGTTTTGCTCCTGGGGGTGTTTTATTTGCTTTGTTTGCATGTTGCCCTTTTGGTTGACTTTTCTTTTTACTAGATCGTTTTTTAAGTTTAGTACTCCACTTCAAGATACTCAGTTTTGCAGCAATTCTTCTCAGCCCCAAGGAGCTTACAATCAACAAGTATCTATCTATCTATCTATCTATCTATCTATCTATCTATCTATCTATCTATCTATCTATCTATCTATCTATCTA
>JANHFL010002654.1:55016-70514 GCA_032468155.1 Oxyrhabdium leporinum | reverse complement strand
AGAATGTGATTAGGAAAATATTAGAATGTGCAGAAATGAATAGATTAACACTTGCAATTAAAGAGAAGGAACAAACTCAATACTATATGATATGGGAACTATTTTACCAATGGATAGAGAATAAATATGAAAACTAGAAATAAGAGAAGTGAAAAATAGAAAATACATTAATAGAATTAAACATGTTAAAGATGATGATTATTATAATGATTGACATACTATGTATATTAGCAATAAAAGTAGAAAATTAATACTAATGCAAAGAATATGGTTTTAATTTTAATTGTTATTGCACAAGATACCTGTACCCAGATGACACACCGTTTAATGGAAGATTGTTTGTATTAAAAATAAAAGAATATATATATATATATATATAAAAGAGTTGTGTTTCACCTTGGGGGCTGGAGTGGACTTGGCCAGGGTGGGCGTGGCCAATTTGACATCACTTGTGTTGGGGGCACCTGTGGTGGCCTGAGCGGTCTGCCAGTGAAAACAGGCTCCTGAAGCCCATTTTCAGCTGCAATAGCCTCCTGCAGCCCTCTGCCAGTGAAAGCGTATCTCCATTTTTGCTGGCAGAGGCACCGTGGGCCGGTCCTTTGCTGTTTCCAGGGTGTTCCCGCAGGCCAGATTTAAGCACTTCGGGGGCCAGATCTGGTCTGCGGGCCTTGATTTTTACACCCCTGGACTAGAATATGAAGAAGTCAGTCAACTTAGGAGAATTGGTCTTTTCTATTCCCTGTGGATCTCTGTGGACTAATTAGCTTCCAACTTCAGTAACTTCAAATAAGCAGTATAGATTTAAAAAAAAAAAAAAGCTTTAAAAACAAGGAAAAACATCTATAGACTTGATTGAATTTGAAAATCTTATAATAATTTGGAAATTTTGCTTGACCTTTTTCATTCCTTCATTCCCAATAGCTATACATCAATGGCTCCACCTCAAAGAAGAAAGTGTCAGCTAGTGTACATCAGGGCTCTAGGTCCTGTGCTATTAACTTATGGCTGTGTTTTATATATATATCCTGATATATAAAGGTGTTTTTTTTCTTTCTGGGAATTCCAATGTTAGCAGAAAAGCAAAGTTATGCCTTAAATAAATCAGAAAAAAATGAATCCAAATATCACAAGAGAAGATCATTATAAATGATCCCATTATCAATTCCCACCTGGGTCCTTACAAGCACAAAAGCATTCTTTTAAAAAAATAAAATGTAGACAGTCTAAACTCCAGTAGAACTTTACTAATCTGGGGAGGGTAATTAATGTTTGTTGGAACTGGCAGGGAAGATCAAGGGAAGCTAGAAGGAGTGTTAGGAAGCAATATCTATTTAGAACAGGGATCCTCAAACTTTTTAAACGGTACCAATTCACGGTCCCTCACACTGTTGGTAGGCTGGACTGGCTGGGTAGGCATGGATAAGTGGTCATGTGACTGGGTGGCCATGCCTAGGTGGTCATGTGACTGGGTGGGCATGGCCAATTTAGCAGTCCATTTTGCCAATTTAGCAGCCCATTAAACAATATACACAAATTAAACTTTCATTTATTTTGCTCCTGGGGTGTTTTATTTGCTTTTGTTTGCATGTTGCTCTTTTGGTTGACTTTTCTTTTCACTAGATCATTTTTTAATTTGTTTACTGCTCCACTTCAGGATAGTTTTGCAGCAATTGTTCTCAGCCCCAGGTTACAATCAACAAGTCTCTCTCTCTCTCTCTTCCTCCCCCCCTCTCTCTCTCTGTGTCTCTCTCTCTCTCTTTTCATATCTCTTTCCACATCTCTCTCTCTCTCTCCTGGGGCACCTTTTGCAGGATCCCCTTCAATCCTGGCAGTGCCCTGGGATACCTCGTTGAATTCCATTCCATTCCTTTTCATTTCCATTCCATCCCATCCCATCCTATTCCCATTCCCATTCCCACTCCCACTCCATCCTATTCCTATTCCTATTCCTATTGCTATTCCATCCCATCCTATTCCCATTCCCATTCCCATTCCCATTCTCTCCTATTTCCATTCTCAATCTGCTTTTGAAATCTGGCTGGCTGTCCCAGAGCTTCCTCCACACATGCTGAACGCTCGCAACAGGCTTGAGCAAGGGCTCCGTGCGTCTGGCAGGCAGGATCGGACCGGGCTGGCATCGCTCGGAGCAGATCTGGCAAGGAAGCCCCAAGGTGGGAGTTCAGTGGCTGCCGAGATGCAAGGGAGCAAGGGAGCAGCCTCCCGACTGGCTACCATAGAAACGTTCATTCTCGGCCATATTTGAGATTCCTAGCTGCAAAGAACAGCGAAGCTAAGGTTGACTCCTGCTGCTTCTCTCCGCTAAAAGGTGGTCAAGCTATCTGTCTGAAGGACTCCATCCTCTGCCTGGGAGACAAAGCGCTGAAACGTGAGTGGCGCAGGAAGCTTCAGCAAGCACTCCTCAAGGGATGAAAGTTTGATCCATCCCCAAATCATTCCTGAATGGTTCTATTGATCTTTGAGTATGTTTTTTCTGTGTTCTTGTACCTGGATTAATATGTGATTGTATTTCTTGGCCATATCTGCTGTTTGCTAATGCGTTTCTGAATAAAGAGGTTTTTTTGCAGAAAAAAAAATCAAAAAGAAAAAAAAGAAAATACTTTGAAAAGGCCCATGTTGAGGCATTCTTTTTTTTAAAAAACATCATTTTTAAAGAATGGTTTAAGTATGGAATTTCAAGCAGGACAAAGCTGCCATTTTGAGTGTAACATGGGCCTTTTCAAAGTATTTAAAAGCCCATTATTGTGGTGTTGGAAGTTAGCATCCCCCCTCTCCTAGAAAAATGAAATATTTTACGAAATATTACAAAGGCAGAATATAACATGAAGGCAGAACTGAGTTTCCTCCTACTTTTGTTAATGGGCCATGAAGGACTAAGCCAGCCTTTTGTTCTTGCAAAGCTACCATAAGTGGGCTTTTAAATACTTTTGCTAAGGCCTATTTTATACTCAAAATGGCAGCTTTGTTCTGCTTGGAATTCCATGCTTAAACCAAACCATTTTTAAAAATTGATGTTGCAGGCTGCCTTTCTCCCCTCACTGAAACTAGTGGCAGGGAGCAACTTTATCAGTTTTGTCAGATTTAACAGATTAATAGAGTTGGTCACGCCCACCCATTCACATGACCACCTAGCCATGCCCACCCAGTCACATGACCAACCAGCCACGCCCACCCAGTCACATGACCAACCAGCCACGCCCACCCAGCCAGTCACTGGGGCAGAGAACCCCTTGCTAAAAAATTTGAAGCCCATCCCTGGCGAAACCCTCCCCCCGCCATGGTGCAGGAAACTGACTAGGCCATGTCCACCATGGCGACACCCACCCAGCAACCGGGCAGCGAACCTGTTGCTGAAATTTTTGAATCCTACCCCTGCTCCTAGGGTACCTCAACAACTATTTGTAAACTCCCAACACTCTCCCCAAGTAAGCAGTCAGGTCTTGATGGCCTTTCACAATGTGGGGGGGAGGCTGCCAGAGCACCAAGGGGATTATCAGGAAGGAACACAAATGTGAATGGTTGTTTCTCTTCTACTAGTTTTTCCTTCAGAAACAAAAATGAGAATGGAGCAGAAAGGGACGCAGTTAGAAAGCAGAGAGTGCCCAAATCAGATTTTCATTACAAATGATTACCAAAGAATTACAAGAACTACAGGTAGTCCTCGACTTACAACAGTTCATTTAGTAACTAGTCAAAGTTACAACGGCAATGAAAAAAGTGATTTATGTCCGTTATTCACAATTACAGTCTTTGTAACAGCCCCATGATCACGTGATCAAAATTCAAATGTTTGGCAACTGACTGATATTTATGACTGTTGCTGTGTCTCAAGGTCATGTGATCCCCTTTTGGGACCTTCTGACAAGCAAAGTCAATGGGGAAGCGAGATTCACTTAACAACCGGGTTACTAACTTATCAACTGCAGTGATTCACTTAACAACTGTGGCAAGAAAAGTTGTAAAATGGGGCAAAACTCACTTAACAAATGTCTCACTTAACAACAGAAATTTTGGGCTCAATTATGGTCATAAGTTGAGGACTACCTGTATAGAAGAAACATTTACATAACATTACACACATTTCTTTATTTAGTTTCCGTTCTATCAGTTACTCCTGCTGCAGCTCAGATTCTTAAAATGTTATCAACACATCTTTATAAATATTTCATAGGTTACAAATATAGACAAGAAGGAAAAACTGAGAAATCTCATCCAGTGAATTTCTAAATGTGTGTAAATATGAGGGGAAGGAATTTCCTTTGAAAATTGGCTTGTACTTTGGTTAAAAAGATGTTCTGTCCCTTGTCTTTTCTTCCATCCTAACCATTTAATTACAAAGCACGTCATTGTAAAGTAGAAATTATATTATGAAATGAAGTAATATTGCTTTGTTGAAGAGACACATTGTTCAAATACAAGAAGTGTTTTATCAAGTATGAAGAATATCATGATTTAGTAAGTAATTGGTAGCCTTTGTTTTCCATTGTTCAACAATGTATTTCTGAAGAATTGAACCTTATCAACAACTCAAATGAAAAATGGTGATAACGGCATGCTTCAGAGTTTGTCAAGTATCTACCACTCAGAGTTAAAATTAGCTTTTGTAAAAGAAAAAAAAATACCTTTTCCTGATACTCAGTTGTTATATTTGTCTCACAATGAGTATAAATCTACATATATGGTAAATTTTATGGTGATGAGGTGTTGTGCCATCTCATTACCATACAAAGTGACATTTCAGAGATGACCAGAAAAGGACCTGAACCCATATAAAACACTCATTTCAGTGATTTTTTTTCTGAATGCATAAATTTCTAGACAAAATAATCTAACAAATTCATATATTGTAATTACATATACTTTTTTTCAGACACTCTGCATTTACTTTATGCCAATGCATGGTAAACAATCGTACTATTACAGGCAACTCAAGGGTACCATTCTAACAGGAAATTATAAATTATGAAAGTGTTGGGTGTTCAGAAAATACAATTTATTATCTTCACTTAAACTAAACATGGGAGAGCAAAAACTGGTATTTCATATTTTCAATTTTAAAGGTAACCCAGATAGTTGAGAGTATCTGAACTGTTGTTATCTCAAGACCAAGTTCCATCAGTGGACAGGCAAAGCTTCTAGATGCTTCATGTTTAGAGTCCTCGGAATTGCTTATTACAACTCATATGCCGTTGGCAATGGGCAGCTCTTAAGCAAATGTATGCAGATGTGCAAAAGGCAAGGGAATGGAGATACATTCAATGAGTACTTACCTCTACATGAAATGCTTACTAGGCTCTTGTCTTTTTAGTTACTTTTGCTTAAAAATAATTGGATGTTGAAATGCTGCTAAACTATACATCTTTAGTATCATATTTATTTTCAAAATGGTTGAAAGCTCGATCCACATTATATTCCATAGCTACTTCTAGAAAATAAACATTTAGGTTGGGTGCAGTTGATGTCTGAGAATGCACTCATTTGCTCAGGAAATAAAGGAAAAAAAGCAAAGCTAGTTAAGTGGTGACTACCTGGAAGGATTTAACTTTGGAGTGGGATCGAGGTGTTTGTGAAACCTTGTATTTCTGGGAGGAAAGCTGGGCTAGAAAGAAGGTGGAAATAATCTCAGGAATACTTATGACCACATATGAATTATGACAAGTACAATTAATCTAATACCACAGAGTACAGGCAAAATTGTGTTGTAACACCCTCTCTCTTGAATCTTATGCTACTGTATTCTGCTATGACCAAAATGAAGGGAAACTTTATAAACCTGCATAAAGGAATCATCTTACACAGCAGGATTATATGTGGTGTTTAGAATCTGCAGGCACAACCTCGTATCCCAATGAACAGGCTGTTCCCAGCCATTAAACTGAATGGCAAGTTTCATATTGATTTCCTTGGAGCAATATTTGCAACATTAACCCAGCCCATTTGCTGAGAAATAAACCTGAAAAATTGTTTAAAAGTCTATCACCAACACTAACATATTTGTGAAAAACTCCATTGGATAATCAATACCAGCCATCAACAAACAACATCTAAAAAGCCACATACAACAGGCCCTATAAATACCACACACAGAACAGCACACACTCTGCTAGGGAGAAATTCCCTGAAGGTGGGCTCCAGCAAGAGTCCGAAAGCTCGGAAGTCGAAATCTCTGGTCCTGGTGACCGACCCAGACTGGATCCTGCAATCAATATTTGTCATCGGTGAAGTTTTGGCTTGCATGATACATGTGTTAGCAATCTGCTAAGCACAGCACATTGTTTTTACAGACACAAGAGATGGAGGTGATACCTTTTCCAGCTGTTGGATTCCTTCTTCCACACAGCATACTGAGGCCAGTGTCCGGAGTATTTGAGGATATAGGCATCTGAAGTAATCTTGACGGCAGATTTTAAGCAAGGCAACAATACCTCCTTCCTACAAGAGAAAAAAAAGTCAGTAATTAAATTGAATTAAGACTACAAGTTAAGAAGAAAAAAAAAAAATCATCCCAACAATACAAGTGGTTCAATAGAAGAAGCCATGTTCTAGAACAGGGGTGTCAAACTCAAGGCCCGGGGGCCAGATCCAGCCTGTGGGTGCATAGATCTGGTCCAGAGGCCCGCACTGGAAATAGCAAAGGACTGGCCCGTAGTACCTCTGCCAGTGAAAAGGGAGCTTGGGAGGGCCACGCACAGCCCTCTCGAGCTCTGTTTTCACTAGCAGAGGGCTGCAGGAGGCTGTTGTGGCTGAAAATGGAGTGCAGACAGACCATGTGCAGCCTCCCCAAGCTCTGTTTTTGCTGGCAGAGGGCTGCAGGAGGCCATCACAGCCGAAAACGGAGCCCTGGCAGGCCAACGTGGCCAAAAACGGAGTCTTGATGAGTGACATTGAGCTGGCCATGCCCACCCTGGCCACATCCCCCAGATCCCCTGAGATCAAAAACAACCCTGATGCAGCCCTCAATGAAATTGAGTTTGATGCTCCTATTCTAGAATCAGGTCCCAGTACAGTCCCTGTGTGCTCCAACATCTGTATCAAAATGCCCCAACAGGCTTTCTAATTGACTTTTTTTCAAAGAATGTTAATTAAAAATAAAGGACATCTAGCATTCTGCAAAACAAAGAAACATCCTCATGCATAATTTTTATTTCCAGGAATGTTTCTGGAGCCCAGGTAAACCCCAGAGGCATTTTTAGAAAATAAAATGGTGGTTGGCTGTGAATCAGTACTTGTTTGGCCGTGTGCCTCAAGTTCAGGGGAAAAAAATAGTAATAGAAAGCAACTAAGAGATTATATGAAGTGATGGAGAATAACGTCACTATTTTGCCTTCTGCTAAATACGTATTTTGTAATTGGTTGTACCCATTAAGTAGCCATAAAATGGTCTCCAAATTCCAAATGTGTGGATTAATCCAAAAACACAGATCGCTGAAGGAGAAACCAGGCAGCTATTTATCACAAATGTGTGTGTGTGTGTGTGTGTGTGTGTTATGCAGTGTTTTAAATGGTTTCTTCCAACTCTATCATTTGATTATTGTCCTTTAGTAGTTCCTGGTAAACACCTATCATAATCACAGGAAGTAAACCATGATGAAAGTTAGCCATGCAGGCAAACTGCTTAACATTGCCCAGGCCAATCCTTTGTATAGTGATTGTCTACATAGACCCAGTTCACAATCTACTCAGCAATTAGGTTCTCATCTGTTAAAAAATATGAGCTCCAGTCCTTAAAGTTTGCATCCTGGTATACTGGAAACATAGCTGCTTCTCGCAGCTTTATCGCAAAATATAATTAACAGTTTCTAGTAACTTGAATGTCTCTAAATTAATGCTAAAACTGAATGCTCTCTAGAGAATATTGTTTTATTAGTCCTCAAGAAAAGCAAACAGGGACGGAGGGAGGGAGAGGGAGGGAGAGGGAGGGAGGTACCCCAGCTGGGTTTGTGCCTGAGGCAGGACTAGAATTTATTGTCTCCAGGTTTCTAATCTGGTGCCTTAACCATTAAACCAATTGGTTGTCTTCATTTCTTTATTCCACCAATAAAATCTATGTGCCTCCTTGCCAAATGGTGGCACATTTATTCGTTCCAAACTCCATTGCAATATCTTGGCTGTGTATATAGCACTGAGCAGCAATTCCATTTCAGGTGTTTTGCCATATAGCTTCAGATCCATGTAAAGCAGGGTGTCAAACTCCCAGCCCATGGACCGGATGCGTCACGCGCTGGCCACACCCACGCCTGGTTTAGCAAAGGAGAAAAAAGTTCCAATACGTCATGTGATGCCGCCATGATGATGTGAGTTTGACAACCCTGATGTAAAGGAAGTGGTTTTGCCTTGCAGATGGTTTTGATGTTAGGTAGTCATGGCGTAACTTGTTCAGTATTGCTGATAAGAGGAATCAATGCAGTGACAGACAGCAGTGTTAAGACTGGGTTTCCTTGAAAGATTCCTCTCTTGAGATTAACTGGTCCTGATTTATCATCACTGACCAACAGCTATGCCTTCCATGCAACAAAACTTCTGATGTTTCTACTGACTCCTGTTATTTCTAGACACTTGATTATCTAATCAGGGAGTGGAATGGATTCTTATAATCAATGCAAACTACATTCAGGTTGGTCTTCCTTTTCTTGCAGTTTTCCAAAATCAACTTTTTAATTAGAAGCTGGGCTTTTGTTTCTATGCTGAGCTGCTCTTTTGTTTTATTATTATTTTACAATCTAGCTTATAACACTGATGTTCCCAGATAGTTTTTCATTCAAAAACTAGTTAGATCCAATCCATTCTAAGCTCCAAGCCAAACTCTGGCAATATATAATTCTGAAGGTTCAGTATAAGAACTGGCTAGTGTAGAAATAATCTTATATCTGCTTAGCCCTACAGAAAGTTTATTACTGACTAGATGGGAATTATTTGCAGATAAATGTAATTAGGATTTTGACCTAAATGGTTTTCAGTTTTGTGAAATAATCCTTTTCCATTTGTAGCATATGGCTACAAAGCAATTCAGAAAGCTTTACTGGCACAGATACAACCAAAAATGTGAATGAAATTCTATTGATTTCTGGAATTAATACCACAAGCAAAGACTTTATTTTCAAATCACTCACTCTTGAAGTCACTGCAGTTGGGCGCTATATGCAACGGCAAAAGAACATCGATTGCTGTGAACATATAAAAATAGCTTGGTGGTTCTTTTTATGCCACTTTTAATCTTGAAAAATGGAAACAATAGATTATTTATTTAGTGCCTTCAGTCAATCGCTATTCCTGATGACTATGTAGACAAATGATTTGGAGATTTTTCAGAAGTGCCATTGCCTTCTTCCTAGGTCTGAGAGAGTCACCAGACTCTAGCTGGCTTTGTGCCTACAAACTTAGTCTTTTGGTTTCTGGCCTGAGGACTTTAACCAAACTGCCTCTCTATTATTTAGTAGGATAATTTATATCTTGCCCTTTTAGAATAAAAATCTTCCCAAAGAAGCTTTAAAACAATGAGCATTGAAGAATCCGTTTGCCAGGAGAGGCATTATTTTAAATAACTTTCTATTCTGGGAGAAAGCAAATATCTGAGTAAGCAGCTCATCACCACTGGAAAATGAGAGGGCACCATACTGCATTGGCACTGCAAACCATGTTCTAGGCCATAGTAGAACTGCACTTTCTTCTGATCTGCCTCTACCAAGAAAAAGTCTGAGGATTACAAACAAACATTTATTTGGCAAATAAAGAGGCTTGAATCTTTGTGATAATGTTAAGAGAGCCAATCAACTGTACCAGAAGCCCTTTCAGATGCAATACGTACAGCCAAGTTCATAATTTTAATTTTGTTCAATCATGCTTAAGAGAGATAAACTCTTCATTCATGGGTAGGAAGTAAGGATAAACATAATTGCTTTATCCCTCTTCATCATCATCACTGTTCTTTATATGTGGAAAATAACTTAAGTGCAATCATCATAATGTTGCAAAGTTGGTAAAATCACTAAAGGGTTATTATCCCTGCTATTCTGATTTCTTTCTGCAAAAAAAAATATAATGAAACAGTTGCAGATGTTTTAATACTTCTCTATTATAGCCTAAGGATATTTTTTTCCCCAGATAATCTCTTTCAATTTCAAAGTGGCTCAAGTTAAATTCAGCCTGAAATCTTGGCATTGGTATTTGCTGATTAGATTAGGTTTTTTTTCTTACAGAACTGGCTAGCATTTACTAAGTATGTAAAAGTAAAAAGTTGAGACTGTAATTTTTATATTTTACTGTGCTGAAAAAAGTTGGAAGTCAATGCTTTTTTTTTCCTTTCCTCTTCACTCTACACTTCTTTTTCCCCTTCCCATTTCCCTACTACCTTTATTTTCATGAGAGAAGGCGAATATACATATCCCAGGATAATGTTGCAGAATCCAATCTGGGCTGGTCACCAGGACCAGAGATTTTGTCTTCCAAGTTTTTGGACTCGTGCTGAAGAGAAGCACACACTCTGTTCTCTGAAGGTGGGCTCCAGCACAAGTCCAAGCTCAAAAGACAAAATCTCTGCTTCTAGTTACCGACCCAGATTGGAATCTTTATTTTCATTTTTATTTTCTACTATTATTGTCTTAATATAAAAAATAAAAAATATATCAAATTCAATCTGAGTTTACAAACTGACTTATGCTCTTCTGAATCTCACATTTCCAATACTGTGCAAATCAAATGACAGATTTAAGGACATTAGGTTATGTGGACAAACAGTTTAAAGATGAGAAGAAGCTGAACCTTCTCATAAACCTAAGCCAAAATTTATTGGGAAAAATAAATTGCTTAACATTTTAAAGACTTGTTCTCGGGTTTTAAATAGTTTTGCTGGAAAAACAGGTGTAATAAAGAGGACTTTTAACTATCAGACTAAGAAGGATTTTGATGGTGACCTATTCAATTTCTTTTATTAAACGCCATTGATTTTCACACTGTTGTCTGTAATAATAGACAGATAAATTTATTTGTGCCTCTCTGTGAAAGAAAATAAGTTAATTTCATTTATTTAAAATCTATATTTGATCAGCCATGTTTGGTGAGGAATATATCTTAGATATATAGGCATTCATAAGGCCAGCTTTCACTTTTAAAAAAAATCAATGATTTGGGGAAAAGAATTGTTGGCAATATAAATCATATCCTAAAAAATCATTGTGGGTATTAGAGAGTACTCTGATCTTACCTGTGATAAAAGCTAAATAAATTTAACAAAGAATTTAGAAGATAAGAATCCATTCTTAACTTTTATCATTTGTGATCTCAAAGCTTTTGCCCATTTTGTTATATTACATTGGTTCTCTAAAATGAACTAATATGTAAAGAATGAGTAAGTGCTATAATGCAGTACAAGAACTAAGGAACAAAACAGCTGTCAATTCAAGCAGGTGTTTGAGTCAACAACTTTAAATTCTCTTCCCTCTTTAGCATGAAGCCAAATAGGTGACTATGAGCCAGTCAGTCCTTCTCGGCCCCAAAATAGAAGTAAATGGTAATCTACTTCCATAGGTCTTGCTAAGCAAACTGAACGGACAAATCCACATGGTCACCAGGACTCAAAACTGACTTAAAGGCACACATACAAAAGTAATCATTGTGAGAATTATGGAGAAATAGTGCTAAAACCTGAAATCCTAAGCATTGTTGTATAGATTCTGCATCTTGCATTACAATTGTCAGTACAGTCAAATGTATTCACCATTAACAGTTTGTTCTGACAGTGAGGGAACATGTAATAAAAGAGCTATGTTTGGGTACAATATTCCTCCTTTTCTCTAGTTCACATGTTTCCTACAAAGATGGGGGGGGGCATTTTGATCCACATTCTCATAATCGCTGATGAAAAATGAAAAGATTGAGAGATGGGGAATGTACATTTTGAGATAAAATGCCATCAATATGGTCGTAATTCTTAAATTTTAAGAACAACAGCCTATGATGTTGATTATTTTGTTTGGAAAAAAAATATCTACATTTTAATGTTGGGTGGGTAGAGACAAAACATTACCAAAGGAGGCCATCCGCATCTGGAACTCAAGAAATAGTTGTTCTAGAATCATCCCAAGGATAACTTGCCTTTGCAATGATGCGACACAAATGAGATCCTTCTTGAGTAAGGCTGAATAAATTGCTTACAGCTGATTCTACAGAGTAGAGGTTATCTGATGAATCTATTTCTTTCACCAAGTTCTGTGTAACAAACCACAAACAGACAAAGAGACATAATTATAAAACTTTGCTCTTAGGGTATTTAGAGAGTGAATCAGACTGAGTGACATTCAAACTGGAAAGAAAAATACTGCTCTTCTTCAAGTACTAAATTCAGAGTACTAACTTTCATAGAGAAGCAACTTTATTAGGACACGTATCTGTAAAGGCATGTAGTATATTCCATAATTCAGAATATTTGAATAATATCAAAGGTACGATTAAATATTTCTTAGCCCTGTAGAGGTGTCAGACCCAATCCATATGTCTATTGAAGTCAATCTTTACTGTCTCTTTTCTTCTCTCATCATTCCTCCTCCCCCAATCTTCCAAGCCTACTCACCATTGGTATTCTTAGTAATCATTAGGTTAGCTTCTCAGGACACAGTTAACTGGCACTCTTTTCCCTTAACCAAAGCTATTTTTTTGCTGCTCTAGCCCCAGACTGTGAAACTGGAAAACTGCTAGCTCCTTTGGGGTGGGGGAAAGAGAAGAAAAGACTCTTTTTTTCTACGTTGTACTCAGGGGTGGCCTGCTATGGGTTTGCCCCTGTTCGAGTGAACCGGTATCTCATTTTATAGCCAGTTCAGCAAACTGGTAAATCCCTTGGCTGGCTACTCCCACCCTTGGCTGGCCATGCCCACTCCGCCCCTCCCAGGAGTCCCCATGCAGTCCATTTTGGATCCCAGGTAAGTACAGGGCCCACGCGGAGGCTCGGGAAGGGTGAAAAATGGGCCTCTCAGAGGCTCTGGAAGACCGGAAATGGGCCTCCGGAGCCTGGGGAGGCTGTTTTCGCCCTCCTGGTGGCTTGAGGAAAGCCTCTGGATCCCGGGGAGGGAGAAAACGTTCCCCCCACCATGGTGCAGAAGGCCGACTAGACCACGCCCACTATGACCATGCCCACCCAGCAGAACCGGTTGCTAAAATTTTTGAAGCCCACCCCTGATTGTACTCCCTTCTTCTCTCAGAGGCACCCCTTATTAGGAAATATTGTTGAGCTTCCTGATCCTCTATGATTCCCCTTTAATGCTGTCTGTACTGGTTCCCAAGACAATTCAGTGTCTGTGATACTTCAAAGGACAATCTGGAATAAAATTACTTGTTACTATCTTACAACTTTGGATTTCTTGCTTCTTCTTCCTTTTCTTGCCTTCTTCTAATAGCCTTTTCCTTCCTCTCTCCCAACTCTCGCCTTTTTTTTCTAGCTAGCCTTCTATTATGCCTTTGAGTCTCAAGTGTTAACAACTCCTGCAGGTAATCATGTCCCTCCCTTTTCTGTCTACCTGCAGAATGTGTAAGACCTGAAGCAGATACCTTTTTGGCCCCAACCAGACTCCAACAAAGTCAGAACAAAAAGAAGGAGGGAGCAAATCATTTCAGAATCATTCAGCATTGAGGAGTGAGCAAACCTCTCTCCTTGCTAGCACTGATGATGTGTTACCTAGTTTGCATAATGAAACATCTGCAAAAAAACAATCAAGGTCAGAAAGGACCTCTCATTTCAACCCTGAGTTACAAATATTCTCCTCTAAGAGCTATGGTGGTGCAATGGTTAGAATGCAGTATTGCAGGCTGGCTATGCCCACAGCCAGGAGTTCAATCCTGAACAACTTAAGGTTGGCTCAGCCTTCCATCCTTCCAAGGCTGGTAAAATGAGGGGCCAGATTGTTGGAGGCAATATGCTGACACTCCTCTTAGAGAGTGCTGCAAAGCTCTATGAAGCGGTATATAAGTCTAAGTGCTATTATTGTTCAGAATTGTTGCCAAGAAAACAGCATGGCTATATTCATATTGTCATGTGACAGTTTAACTAAAACATTTTCTGTGCTCCTTTAGTTACTCTAAGATTTGACTTACAGAACAGTTTTCTACTGACACTGTAGAGTAGGCTTGTGTTAGGAAGACAAGCATGGCATGATTGAGATTAATGCACCAGAATGTTTATATTCCCATTCTTAGTATTCTCTTAGTATGAAAGACATTAAACAAGTTCCTAGAGACAACAAAATACTTCAGGATATCTTAAGAGATATAAAGAGGTATAAATAGAAGTACTGCCAAAATATGCTTTTACTACCGAAAAGAAAAACTTACTAACCTTTATTTCATGTGTTAGAGCAAGTTCTATCAATTGGGCAAAATACTGTGCCACTGTGGTTAGTGCATCATTAATACAAGATTTCATTGATTTTAATATTTGTTCATCTTCAATCTGTATGCACCTGGAAGGAAATGTTTAAAAAAAAAAGTCAAAGTGTCAGTCCAATGGTACTGTAATTTATAATCCAAGATCTATTCAAGATGCAACACCAAAGAGCAGCTCTAAAGCATTGATATAAAGATAAATTAAAATTTATAATGAACAAGATTACCACAGTTTGTGAATCACCGATATATAAATCTGCAGCCTTGGGATTTTCCATTCTTTTCTATTAAATACATACTTTTCTGCAAAACACATATTGAATCCCTATCACAACATTAACTATTAATCCAAAGAGGAGAGTTATGTTAATTAGACCTGGTAAAAGTCAGGTTTTCTCTGCAAGTGGTTTTAAATCTATCATAATATTATAGCTCCTCGACCATTAAAGATGTGCACAGTTTTTAATATAGGTTTGCTAAGATAAAAGTACAAGAATCAATAATGTTTAATATTACCGTTCAGTAACTGTTGTAAGCTCTGAGCATTTTTCCACTAGCATTTTTTCATACTGCAAAAGATAGGAATAGAAGTGCATTAACTTATTTGAAAAAGAATCAAAGTATGAGCTTTATTTTCAGATACACGTGATGAACTCATTCCCAGTTCATGAAAGTAACATGGATAAGCAAAACATAAATCTTAAGAAATACGGCCAATATCAAGATGGACTGAGAATAGAGGATCAGCCTTTTATTCTGGTGGTGGTGGGGAATATCAATGGGTCTGAAGAAACATAAATGCCTTCCAGGTTCATTCTATGTGGTGTTCTATTTTTCCCTTCCTTTTTAATATCAAATAATAATGAGGAATGAACTACGTGGGATGTCTCTCATTCTCCCACATCTAATCCTGTTTTAGGATAGTGACTGGGGTAGGGAGAGGAATTCACTTGTTTGTGATCACTAAAATCAAAGTTGCGATATTTAGAGGAATCAGTTGTACCTAGAAATTACACCTACATGGAATTGGGAGGGGAGAATTCTTTCTTTCTTTCTTTCTTTCTTTCTTTCTTTCTTTCTTTCTTTCTTTCTTTCTTTCTTTCTTTCTTTCTT
>JANHFL010002654.1:41254-54916 GCA_032468155.1 Oxyrhabdium leporinum | reverse complement strand
AAGAAAGAAAGAAAGAAAGAAAGAAAGAAAGAAAGAAAGAAAGAAAGAAAGAAAGAAAGAAAAGAAAGAAAGAAAGATTCAATCTTCGTACAAAATAATGCTGGTACATTATTGATGGATTTGCACCTTAAATTTTGAAAAAATATTATGATTTTCTTGTCATTTTACAAGACCACAACATATGAAGCAGTGAATCATATTTTTACATCTTCAATATAGAGAAGCTGATGTCCATCCTTTTAAATGCATTCTTTGAAGAGTCGAATGCACTCTAAATACAATTTTTGATGAACCAACTTTAACTTGGTTAACTTCAGATCTGCAGATACAGGAAGTGTACATTTTAATAATAAAACAATATTGTAACAATAATATATTTATATTCAATCTTCCCTTTCATTTATAACAAAGCTGATATTGTGAGGTAAATTTGATTTGGATATAATTCCAAAGTGCTTATCAGCAAGAATATGTTCAGTTTCCATTGACAGATGATAAGATACATTTAAAATATAACTTTCCTAGCCAATCCTGAGATCCACATGTATTGTGCTGTAGAACAGTCTTTTAAAAATTCTTTTGTATGCCAAGCAATTCATACCAAAACATTTTAGTTAACAAAGTAAAGCATATGTCTAAACAAAGGTAGTCACATTTTCTAGTTGAATTGAAGTATTATTGCTTTTGGCTGTAAAGAGTTCCTACGTATTGTCCTTTTGTAATGATTTAGATTACCACTCTGAAAATAAAAATAATTGTTTTTAAAAAAAAAATATAGCTTAAAATTCAAATTAAGTTAAAGAGATGGATTGAAATAAATTAGCTTCTTGAAATAAATAAAATGCTTCTTTTATTTAAATATGAAAAAACTACTAGACCAATTTTCTAGTTGTTCAATTTAAGAATATAATTCAATTTATTTATTTTAAAAAATAGCTATAGTTTTAAAGTAAAGATAAAACTGGTAGGTCTTAAGCCCAATTTTAGGTTTCCACCTTTAATGCAGTTATATCATATGAAAGTATGATATATGTATATAACAGTTGGACTGCTGAAAACATCATAACCTATTATCTTATTAATTAAGCCTGAACTTTTCATTAAGGACAGCAGCACTAAATTGGGTTATGAGTAATGGCTCAGTTTTAACTGGTGTTTAGTTTATGCCTTAAATCACATAGACTGCAATGCTACGTTGACTTTTCTGGGAGCAGTATTCAATGGAATTTACTGATTAAACACATAAAAAGTGCACAGTCAGGAAATAGGCAGATATATGAGGCAGTAATAATATCTTTTCTCCCTAGTATAATGCTATTGCTTTCTCTAACTCTTATTCCCATTATTTTTAATGGATCGCTAACAGATCCTGCCAATTAAATGGTTAGAAGGTTTTTCCCCTGTGGTCATACAATTTGTGCTGTGAGATTTTATTTGCACAAATCCAAAATGTACTATATCTTAGTTGATCTATTTTTTTTCTTTAAAAAATGTTAGAACATCATTTCCTAGTTATTCATTTATTTAACTTTTTCATTTATGTTTTGGTATGCTTGACAGTTTTAAATTCACAAATATTTAAATGACAAAGTCTCATGCTTTCACAGAACTTTCATGCAGTGCTTATGACACACAAGTGAAGCCAATGAAAAAGATTTCCAAAGTTGCAGTAAATAGCAGTAGCAATAGCACTTAGCCTTATATAACGCTTCATAGTGCTTTACAGCCCTTCTAAGCAGTTTACAGAGTCAGCATATTGCACCCAACAATTTTGGGTCCTCATTTTACCCACCTCAGAAGGCTGGAAGGCTGAGTCAACCTTGAGTCTGGTGGGATTTGAACTGCCAAATTGCAGGCAGCCAACAGTCAGCAGAAATAGCCTACAGTACTGCACTCTAATCACTGTGCCATATTAAAAGTTTGAAACTACATTCATTTACAAAATATAACCTCTCTACATGTGCCATTTTAAAGTAAAAAAACATTTCCATTATGGTGTGCGAGTGATAGAAAGAGAGAATGATCATCTTCCCTTCAAAGAATTCAGTGTCATATCCAGCCCTTATTCTTTCTTTAGAACAGCTCTGTGTTATATGTTGAAAAATTGTGACTGATTCAAGGTCACCAAGAGAGCTCATGGTTGCATGTAAATCTGAACCCAAGTATCTCAATCCAAATCCACTGCTTAAATTAGTATGTCCAGTTTAAACAATTAACAAAGTTACCTTACATTTGTTAACTATGATTTGTGCAATACTTCATGCTTATACAGCCATAATATTCTTAATATCCATGAAATTCTATAAAGCATTCAACCCTAATTGATCCACTAGAACATGCTTATGTTGGGGATGCCTCCAGTGTTTCAAACTGGGAATAAGAAAAAGTTCAGTTTGAAATCAGGAAAATCCTCACTTGATTAATTAGCTTTCAGTACAGTCACATAGATTCTTGTGACTATATAGGAGTTAAATACAAATAAGTAAGTAAATCAATAAATAGGAAAAATTAATCCAAGTCTGCCTACCCCACCTTCAGGAAAGAACTGATGACTGTTTTTTTCCACTGAACACAGAATAACAGAGTTGGAAGGGACCTTGGAGGTATTCTAGTCCAACCTCCTACTAAAGCAGGAGACTATAGCATTTCAGACAAATGGCTGTCCAATCTCTCCTGGTGGATAGTGCTGAATGGGAGGGAAAGAAAGACAATTTCCAATGGTTATCCTGAAACCAGCCCACATGACATTTCTGAAATATATCTGGCATGTATACTACCATGGTGGCCCACTGGCTTTTCAGAATCCTTTACAAGCTTCTTTCTTATCTGAGTTAGAGACAATATGGATAATCTGGTTAAAGTACTTACACTGTTCCAAAATCTTGTTTTTAAGATACATTTATTCTTTAGTCTACTGTAATTCCCTTACAGTATTAATTTCCTTACATCAAGAGTGGAAAAGTTGGATCAAAGTTCAAATACAGCTAATGACATTTTCTCCATCTGATCTACTAGCAGTAAATTTACTCATGAGACAAAGGGATGAGTTTTTAAATGATTACATACAGTCTTTCACTTGGGATATGACCATTATTAGGAGGGAATTTTAAAAAGTCATTATATAATTATCTGTAATTACTATACATGCTTAGCCACCTAACCGTGAAATATTTTTTTTAATCAGAAGAAAATAATGCTGCAGTGATCTACTCTGGATGCCAACTATCTCAAGTCAGCTGAGATCCTAATGCTGATCATGTTCATTAGCTAGTGTATTGTTTGCCTTTGTTTCTGCCTCTCCCTGCAAATCCTGTCTCTTATTCTTGGCTGTTTTTCCTTAAGGTTTATCCCTCCCAGAACCAAAGATGCTTCATTACTTAGTGTTAATGGGTTCTCCTTCTAGAGCTAAAAATGTATTATTTCCTGGTAAGCTACTGATCAGAGATAACAAGAGGAGAACTCAAAGTCTTTCTATAGGAATGCTGAGTGGGGTGATTCAATTTTCCTCTGAAAAAAAGAGGGAGCAATTATTCCCAAGTTTTTTGTTTTTTTATGAAGACAAGCAAACATCGAAAGATGCACTTGTTCAGGAAAAGAGAAATTATTGTGAAAGCCACACCTCCTGAAGCCACCTCATCGCCAGAACCTCACTTAAAAAAAAAATAGTCACAAATTTTGAACTTTGAGAGAAAGCAGTTTTTAAATGATAAATAAATAGCATTTGTTTAAGGAGGCGGAATTAGTGTTTAGAACTACAGCTACAATATAATATAAAATAGATTAATGTTAGCATATGTTAGTCTAAACCAGGGCTGTCAAACTTGTGGCCAACAGGATAGATGTGTCATGCGCCGGCGCGCCCACACCCAGTTTACCAAAGGGGGAAAAGTCACATCATGTGACGCCACCATGACGACATGACTTTGACACCCCTAGTCTAAAACATTAACGGGGAAAAAAGAATGAGTAGCACAAGACAGATTTTTCATCAAAGTAGAAAAATATTACAGCTTGTTTAAATTGGAACCTAGGATTTAGAGGCCTTATATATTTTCCTTCAAAAAAGGAACCCAAAGTTTATTGATAAATTCTCAGTGAATTTTAAACAGAATTAAAATATTGTACTGAATTTCTATTAGTCATAAGCACATACAATGTTCCGTGTGTGTGTGTCTTTGTGTTTTTGTGCATGCACATACACAAGTGCCTTTTAGTCAGTTTTGGACAAGTCCCTGCAGTTTTCCTGGCAAGACTTTTAGGAAGTGATTTGCCTTTCCTACTAGATCTGCAGGTGAATATGAATTACTTGCAGCCTATTTCTCATATTTTTTAAAAAAACAAATTAATGGTAGACAATGTATTTGTGCATTGAGACTAGAGTCATCATGGGCAGGGAGTATCCAAATCTGCAAGAGAACAGGCATAACATCCCCATGTAATTCTGCTTGTTATGTGCCCACATTTTTTCATATTTTTACCCTCTCTGTGGACTTGCTGAATGAGACCTCTATTTCTTCAAGGGTAATTTATTCATGTGATAGGAAGAGAATAGATGGTTTTAGAGTGTAAAATAACTAGAAATGATTATTTTCACTGATGCCCCTTTTTCCCTTCTCCTGCAAGAGGTAAAATACTTGATGTATCCTGCTAGCTTTGGAAATAGAAACATTATATTGGATTTTCTCCATTTGCTGGCATTTCTTGAATAAGTTATTTCTACCACATTATACGTGGTGGAATTCAACCTCAAAAGATCTTTACACATACAATATAAGAAGGCAATTGAAACATAACCAGCAGGTATCTTAAATTATTGCCATTATCCTTGTTTGATCATTGTAAAATTGTCCTTTCATTTTAACCCAGTACTGCAAAAGTTCTCCCAGATACCCAGTATGACTTTGGTGCTATTGCAATTGTGATCTCGGACCAAGAAAAGAGGAGTCTCTACAGCCATTAATGGATTTTTTGAATACAATATCCCATTTGCCTTTCAATGTCACCATACTCAAACCTCTGGATGCACATTATTTATTTGGAGTTATTTGCTAAGACACTTAAGAATTCCATGGACAGATAAGAAAACAAACAAATGGGTCATCAAACTAATCAACCCAGACTCAAGGCGCAAATGACCAGGTTCAAATTATCCTACTTCAAATATATTATGCAAACATGTAGCTCCCTGGAGAAGAGTCTATTGCTAAGAAAGGAGAGAAAAAGATGGCCAGCAGCAATAGCAATAGCATTTAGACTTATATACCACTTTACAGTGCTTTACAGATCCTCTCTAACTAGTTCACAGAGTCAGCATATTGCCCCTAACAATCTGGGTCCTCATTTTACTGACCTCAGAAGGAAGGAAGGGTAAGTCAACCTTGAGCCTTGTGAGAATCGAACTGCCAAATTGCAGGCAGACAGCAGTCAGCAGAAGCAGCCACCAGTACTGCATTCTAACCACTGTGCTACCACCACTCAGCAAGATGGATAGACTCATTTACAGTGGTGATGAGTGTACCATTGGAAGACCTGTAGGACCAGGTTAAGAACAGAATGTCACAGTAAGAAAAATCTAGTTACATGGTTGTGAGTCAGCATTGACCTGATGGCACATAATTAATCTAAATTGATTTCAATTGTCTCTATTAAGCAGTCCATTGGAGTTGGGTGGTTTTAATAAATAGAATTAATGAAATGAAATTTAAAAAACAATACTGTGGGGTTGGCTTATTGATTAAACATTTTTCCTTTTCTAATCATTAAATGCTTCATCCTACAGATAAGGATGTCCATACAGTAGAATCAATTCAATCAAAACTCCTGTAAGCAAATTTCCAAATTTCCAAAATAAGTCAAATAAGTGCATGGGACTATTTTTTTCTGCATGTTTATATTTATAATTTTTTTGTTGTGTGAACCAGCTACTGCAGGTATAAGTAAAAGGATAAATTACTAATATGTGCTATTTGCCAAATTGAAAAGATTCTTTGCTTATAGTGCTTCAAAATATGTGGGCTAAGTTTATTCTGGAGAGCAGATATAGTAACATTGCTGCTCCTTTAGTCTCATTTGCCTCCTCTGGTTTGGTTAGCATTGTGTGCAAATAGGAAGCTTTATTTCCTTCCAAAGTTCATTTAGATTCCTCCCAACATTACCCTGACAGGATAAATCAAGAAGGAAAACTTGAGGGTGCTCATAACAAGCCAGCATTCTTCAGAACGCTGGCTTAACATGATACAAGACCAAGTGTAACCACCCTCAATTTATCCCTGCTGTGTAGGAATGTGAAGATCATTGAAAATCCAGTGTATTTTAATATGTGCTCTGTTGAACAGATTTCTGTTCCTGGAAGCTTTTTTATTATTTTTCTTGAAAAGTGAACATACATTTGCCAACTCAGAGTGGTATTTTATTCCAGAAACTGGCCAAAAAAAAAAAGGGCATCAGCCTTTGCAAAAATGCATGTATTGCTATGCGCATGTAGCATGCTTTGGCTATGAAAAGAAAAACCAAGAGCCCCAAGTGTCCAATATATTTTTAAAAGTAAATTAGATTTATTTTAATGGAAAGACAAACACAAGCAAGAGTTTATTCCTGCAAGCATTTATCTTCCACTGGGACTGGGAAATCTAAGCCTACTCACTACAGCACTAGTAGAGAAATTCTATTATAATCCAGGTACGCCAGTCTATCTCCTTTCTGTCTTTTTGCTTTGTTCATTTGTCAATTAAGACTGTCTTCTTAAAGCCATTTGCTCTGTTTCTCTCTTTTACCTTTTATCCACAGAACCAGGCCTTTCTGCATCCCAAATCCCTCTATTTGATCATCATGTGTCCTGTGCAAATTTACCTATGATTTATTTTATTGTTCAACTTCTTCATTATGTGTATTCCTCTTCCTGCCTATTTAGGCAGGCAGAAAAGTATCCAGAGTGTACAAAACTATAAGCGCCATAAATGTATAGATCCCTGCTATATGCTTAGCATGTGCCATACACCTGCATTTTGCAATTAGAAATAGAATATATCTAGAGAGACAGCAGCATAAACAAACTGCTTTTTATTAATTCATGAAGCTGCCCTGTGCTATGCTCATTTTTAAAAGTCCTCCTGTCAGAGGAAGAGGAGGCTCCAAATCACACCAAACGCTCTGCCATTGAAAATGGGCTCCTGAGCACTGTTTTGACCTGTGATGGCCTCCTGCCACCCTCTGCCAGTGAAAACGGAGCTCAGGAGGGCTGCTTGCAGCCCTCACGAGCTCTGTTTTCAGCTGCAATGGCCTCTTGCAACTCTGTTAACAAAAACAGAGCTTGGGAGGGTCACCTGCAGCTCTCGCGAGCTCCATTTTTGCTGGCAGAGGCACCACCAGCCAGTCCTTCATTGGTTCCAGGGCAGCCCCATGGGCCACATCTAAGCACCCTGAGGGCCGAATCCAGGCCCCAGGCCTTGAGTTTGACACCTCTGGTCTAATATGAAAGTAGTGTTTTTTCTGAGAAAACAAAAGATAGACTCCCACTTGGACAATCCATGGTGCATAGAGGCAAGGTGGCCCGTGGAGTAGTTTATTGAGCTACAGTTGTGCTAGAAATCAGTCTGAGCTGTCAGACTGTATCACTTTCAGCAAGCTGAAGAGCTTGGCCCATTAAGTCTCATAGGAATTAGTGGAAGAACACACATGGAGGAAATGCAGGGCAGGTTGAGCCAGCTGATACAAGGCCTGAATCAATCCAGCCGTATCTCACAAGTTAAACAGAGCAATTGAAGTCAAGCTGTCTACTTGAGTGTAAGAAGCGTTAATCAGCAAATTAGCTCATTTGGATGTCAGGGCTATATAAATGTAATGATGGCTTAACTAGCTCTTTCTGCCCTCTTACCTGCCTGCATCTCTATCAGTATCCTGATTATGATTTATTTATTATTTATTAAGTTTATATGCTGTCTATCTCACTGTCAAGCAATTCTGGGTGGCCTACAATATTATAAAAGCAAGTACAAAATGTTAAAATATTAAAAGGTTTAAATATTAAAATGAGCAGATTAAATAAGTAAAAAAAAACAAAATACAATAGGGAGGAGGTGGAATCTTCCTCCTAATTCATTAACCACCTCCAGCATGGAAACCACCATCACCACCACCACCCAAAAAACCCCCAGGCCAAATGGCAGAGCCAGGTTTCAGGGCTCTTTCAGAAGGCCAAGAGGGTAGGTGTGGATCTCACCTTGTGGGGCATGATATTCTAAAAGGTGGGAGCCAAATGTTCTTCTTCTGCACCCAGCCAGTCAAAATGCTTTGACCAATGGGGACCAATGTCCCTTCTCCTGGAATGAGAGGGGAGGGTCAATCCCATTGTAGTGAGACAGTTCCTCTGGTATCCTGGACCCATGCCATGCAGGGGTTTAAAGGTGATAACCAACACCTTGAATTTCTTAGAGTACTTGGCTGAGCCTAAAATCTGACCACTCTTGGATCATTTTTCTCTAAAGTATCTGAAAAATAAGCTTTCATATTTTCATTCTCTAAATGAAAGTTTGCAGCTGGCAATATGTTTGTTACTACGGTTCAAGATTTATGACTATAACAAATTCCTAGAGTTAGTATCAGAAGTTGGCTCTGTTAATTGTACAAAACAAATTAGCACAACAAGCCTATTGTGGAACCACCCCTTCAGTCTGGTACCTGGGCTTGTTGCCTGCTCCTCAGTGATGTTGTGGCTGCCATAAAGCCTGCTAGAAACTACAACCACTTTCTCTCACCTCCACCCACCTTTTTTAATGGGGAAAAATCCCAATTTAAATCTAGAAGCTAAGACACTTTGGCTTGATTCATATAATTGAGATTGGCTGTAGTGTTTTTGTAGCCCTTCCTAAAGCTTCTACTGCCCGGAACCTTATACCTCACTTCTTGTCCTCATATAATATTCTTTTAAAGTTCATTCCACCATAAAATGTGAACTGGTAAAGATATGGCTTCACAATGCAGCCACATTTTTCCCCTCTCCTTTCCATTTGGATGGTCAGAGGTGTAGGATTTCTGTAATCTGACATACAAATCACATACAAATGCAATTTCTCAGACTACATGTAGTGGATGTTGATAGCTAAAGCATCTGGAAGGATTTGTGCTAAAGGAAGTGCTGTCACAAATCCAGAGAGGTATGGATTATTTTATATTCTATTTATGGTAGATCGGAAACAGAGCAAGTTGGAAAAGGGATTTCCCTTCAGCAATGTCACTCTATTTCTCCTGCCCCAGATATACATTTGCCCAACATACAGGAAGCAGCTAAATAATATTGAAATCAATAGACATAAGATGACTTTCTTATTTCTTAACAGAAGGCAATCTTTTGTTTCTCCCCACTTCCTTCTGTAGAATTACCATTAAAAACTAAGGTTAATAAAATGATTAAGCTGATATAGTATACAATATATTTTTTATTATTATTATTTTATTAAATTTATATACCGCCCCATTCCAAGGACTCGGGGCGTATATACAATGAATATGACTTGTCTCCAAATCTCTCAATCAGCCATTGGTATGCCAGTATCTTGCTTCAGCCATTGTGACTTCAATATCAAAACAACAACACAATATGATATTATAGGGATATTCTAAGGAACATGGATGCCTTTGTGAATTCCATATTGGATGGGTAGGCAGCATGCATAGAAAGACTTTACTGTCCCCATTATATTAAAGACATCATTAAGTTGCTTCTTCCTCCAGAGCCCATGTCTGCAACCACATAGATGGAGTACCAAGCAGAGGTTGCTCTTCCATTGCCTTGTCCTATGAAGGTTTGCTCAACATCAAGCCAGAACTGGACACCAGCGTAGACAGTTTTAGATCCTGCATTTAATTAACTTAAGCACCAAGCTTATTGTTTTTTATTTCAATTTTTAATGCTGTCCACTTGCCAATGATTCCTGGCAGGCTTTTTTTATAAAGCACTATTGTGAAAGGAATTACCTATTGTTAAAGTAAAAAACAATAAAATAAAAAAGCAGAATTGAAGAAGAATAAGGAGGAGGAGTCCTGTTGCTGGTACATCAGCTCACCTGGACTCAATAAACCCATGTCACTATGTGATATGGACTGTCAATGCTGCCTTATGATGCCTACATGGTCAGCTCAACTGGAAGACATTTTTACTTTTGCTTCATCACCTATTGTTCCCCAAGAGATTATTGGTAGGGTTTTGAGCAATATTTACAGTCTCTCAGAAGTGAGCTTCAGACTCACAATTCAGCAATAACATTTTATATATATATATATAATGTTATATAATGTTATATATATATAATGTTATATATATATATAAAATAACAGCAGTTGTCAAGATCCTGATGCTTCTTGGCGGCAATAGTGATGGGTCATCTTTTGCCATCTCTGGATTCTGCTTTTTACATAAAATGAAAAGTCTTCTGGAAATTGAGGTTCCAGCTGAATAGAATAGTATAGATAAGGGTTTTAAAAATTAAATAGCTTCACTACTGCTGTCTCATGCAGACATAAGTCCCATTGGCAATCCTCTGAACACAAAATAGGTCTTCTTAATACATAGTTTTCTTCATGATGCTAATTTTTTTCCTCAAATACTTTCCAAGGCTGACAACTTTGAGTCCCTTACATCTACAGTGGGAGTGTCAAACTCGATTTCATTCAGGGCTGCATCAGGGTTGTATTTGACCTTAGGGGGCTGGGATGGGAATGGCTGCAGTGGGTGGTGGTTAGCTCATGACTCATGTCGGGGGCTCCTGTGGTGGCCTGAGTGCTCTGACAGAGAAAACGGGCTCTCAGGCTCTATTTCATCTGCGACAGCCTCCTGCAACCCTCTGCCGGCGAAAATGAAGTTCGGGAGGTCCACACGCAGTCTTTCCGTGCTCCATTTTTGCTGGCAGAGACACTGCAGGCCAGTCCTTCGCTGTTTCCAGGGCAGCCCCACGGACCAGATCTAAACAGCCCACAGGCTGGATCCAGCCCCCAGGCCTTGAGTTTGACATCCCTGATCTACAGCATACTACAGTAACTGATCCACTTAGATGTCACACAAATATGCACATGTGATGCATTAATAAAAAAAAATGGAAGCCATTCTAAGACAGTGTTCTTAGTGCAAGAGGTCAAACAGATACTAATGTATGGGACAATAGTTTTAAACAGCTTTCTTATATAGATAAATTATCTTTCAAGCAAACTGGAAAACTATTTGAGGCTATAAATATGCATGAGCTGACCTCAAGCAGATTGTTCTTTTTCACAGCTTTGTCCAAACTTTGAAACTAACAAAGGAAAGGAAAACAGTGGGACAAAGGGAGGAAAGATTACAGTAAGTTTAGTGCACTATATAGAGAAGGAGGAAATCTGAATGCATTTCTGACTTGCCCTATATTTTCCTCCAGGTTTCTGTCAGCTCACAAAGAGCCACATATTTTGAACTAGACCAACTCTACTCTGCAACTGAAACTAGACGAATCAAATAATGAGTCACTTTTCTTGGTTCCTTCCTGATGTTTTCAGTGATAGTACACTTCTTACTGCATCTTTTATGTTATTCTAGTGTCAATTTAAGAATTTCACTTTTCCCAAGCTTCTCATTTAATTTCTAAGCTGACTTTTTTCTACCCAGTCTTACCTAGACCTGTCTCTGTTGCATATATAATCTACTGAATGTCAAAATATTGCCTTCCAAATAAGTAAAGATTCAGAGTGTTCTATATAGCAAAAGGAGAGAATTCATGATTCAGCTTTAGATCCTCAGGAAATACTATATGTCAATTAGTTTTGAAAAAAAAAAAGAATTGCTAACAAACAGTACAAAAAAGTCAGCCTGCAATGTTAACCCACTCCCTAAACATTAAATGTTATGGCTTTTTAAAGCAAGTTCCCAGTACTATACGCAATCTATTGGGATATATTTGTTTACAAGACTTATATAGCAGCCCATCTTAGAACCACAACACAACCCTACAATTAAATAAAACTGACATCATACAAAAAATAAAAGCCAAAAATGAAATAGAAACAAAGAAACTGGCACCGCAATCCAACTTCTTGGATTCAGCCAACAGTTTTGTCTTCCAACTCTAACTTCATCCTATCACAGCACTTGGGAAAGTAGCCCTTTATAGCTTTCCATAAAGAAATGCACATTTTTATAAAACATACATACAGATCTATTCAATAACTAAATAAAAATAAGCACTGTCACATAGATTAAAGATTTGTTTTAAAAAAAAATCACTTCCAGTCAATGATTTAACTTTTAAAAAAATGAAAGTTCAGAGGAAGAGAGAGATTGTAATCACACTCCATTGCTAAGATATATTATCTGTTTATTTAATGGGCAACTCATCTTTCCCCTAGTGACTGACACAAAAAGCACTCAACAATAAAAGTAACATTTTATAAAATGCATTAAAACTCTGAAATGTATCTGTGAAACAAAACATACCCACCCAACAAACTAGCTCATCCATCAAAAGCCTGATTAAATAACAACTGACTAAATGGCTGAATGAGTGACTGAATAATTTTGAAATAATTTTTATATTGCCCTTCAAAAAAGGGGCCCAGGGGGGTGTCTAAAGAGATAATAGCCTGACCTAGACAAAGAGTTCAAAAGATAAGAAACAGCCACTTCATCAGATAAAATTTCTACAAGAGAAGAAAATCTCTTCTTAAATGTGCTTAATTCCCATTATACAGAAATATTTTCTCGTCAAACCACTGATTTGATATTAAGTGGTTTCACTGTCATAGTGGAATAATCAGACTTTTCTTTCTTTTCTTTTCTTTTCTTTTTTCTTTTCTTTGTCCATACCAAGGAATTTCAAAAGTAAATGAGATTTTACAAGAGAGCTTGGTGATCTCATTGTTCCTTGGAACCAGGTTGTAGGACTGAACATTGGAAGTGTAATGAAATTATGTGTTCATAAGCTCAGCATACATAATGGAATTCCTATTATTTGAACAGCTGTTACCAAGATTTTTTAATATACAGAATGCATCTCTTTCCCTGTGTAGCCCAATTTTGATACTGCTCATACATTTTGTTCATTTTCCTTCACCCAACTAGCAAATAATACCTTTTGTTTTCCTAATTATACTACTTACACAGAAAGGGTTGTGTATGATGCTTGTGAGTGGTCAATGTAGACACCAACAGCTTTGTTTTACTTTCTAACTATAACCTTTCACAGAGTTTCTTTTTCCCTCTGGAAATGTACATTTTTTCATTCTGAATAGAATCATATGTCCAGTCTTTTAAAAAGAAAAGGCATTCATCTGCACTTCCATTTCCAAACAATTTATTGTTTGGTCATATCATCACTGTATAGGTCCAATATATTAGATTACAGGGGTTGATTACTTCTGTTCTATTTGTTTGTTAGCTAGACACCAATTATAATTTATAGTTTTGGCAACAAAGGCACTAGATACAATAATTATTTGAGCCAAGAGTGGACAGATTGCAGTGGGATCAGCGGTGAAATCTAGCCAGTTCAGACCAGTTCAGGTGTACCGGTGGCAGAAATTTTGAGTAGTTTGGAGAACCGACAAATACCACCTCTTGCTGGCCCCGCCCCTGCCCACCCGCTCTCCGGCTCACTGCTTGCCACACCTGCTCACTCGCCCCACCCCACCCCACCCTGCCCT
>JANHFL010002654.1:5770-28396 GCA_032468155.1 Oxyrhabdium leporinum | reverse complement strand
CTGTCCATGGGGTTTTCATGGCAAAGATACTGGAGTGGGTTGCCATTTCCTTCTCCAGTGGATCACGTTTTGTCAGAGTTCTCTGCTATGACCTGTCCATCTTGGGTGGCCCTGCAAGACATAGTTTCATTGAGCTACGCAAGCCTCTTTGCCGCAACAAGTCAGTGATCCATGAAGGGGAATGTTGTTTTAAGAGAAGTAAAATTTTGTCTTTTAACCTGGCAGATTCCTTTTAAATGGTGATAAAAGTGTTTAACTGTAAATTTAGCATTATCAGTAATTAGTAGCAAGAGTGTAGTTTATTGTATACTTTACTAAACATATCAATAAAATAAAACAAAATAAAAAAATAAAATAAAATACATAGTCTGGATTAAATGGATACAAGAAAATACAGTGATAAAATACTTATGTGGTAATAAAAAGAGTCAGCAATCAGATAAGTGCATCACCTTTACAGGGAACCCTAATGTTTTGGGACCGTAGCTTAACTGCCTTGATTGTAAACTCAGCAGTTCTGCTTACAATACGTATATTAGAGCTCAGGAGAAAATAAGGTAGTCTATTGGTAGGTAGATCCCAGTGGCTGTTTTTTCCAATAGGGATGATAAGTAGCTGAGTCTAAGAGGAGTATATAATTGGCAATCAAACAAAACTTGAGTAATATTTTTGATGGCTGGGGTACCACATACAGGTAGCCGTAAACTTATGATCGCAATTGAGCCCAAAATTTCTGTTGCTAAGTGAGTTTTGCCCCATTTTACAATCTTTTCTGCCACAATTGTTAAGAGAATCACTGCAGTTTTTAAGTTAATAACACAGTTGTTAAGTGAATCTGACTTTCCCATTGACTTTGCTTGCCAGAAGGTCTCAAAAGGTGATCTCATGACCCCAGGACTATCCATCATAAATGTTAGTCAGTCGCCAAGACTCTAAATTTTGATAATGTGACCATGAAGATGCTGCAATGATCATAAGTGTAAAAAACAGTCATGTCACTTTTTTCAGTGCTATTGTAACTTCGAAAGGTCACTAAATGAACTATTGTAAGTTGAGGACTATCTGTATACATGTCTTCCCATGATATGGCAAGTGGTGGAAGAAGTGTTGGAATAATTATTACCGGAGACATCTGGTTAAGCTGGTTAGCTGCGCAAAGTCAATGGGCAGCTTCTAAATTTGATACATAAATAAAGAAGTTAACTTGCACTGTTAAAGTAAAGGTAGGATGGAAAAATGAGAAGCAGAAGCAGGTGGTAGGCATTTCTACTCAGAAGCATATCCATTCTCAGGACAGAAAGTTGGATTTTGAGCATTGCTTCTGCTTCACGGCAGTTTATTTTCTTTTTTTTTACGTGAAGGAAGAAAAATATCAATAATCATTACTTATAGCAGAACGGGGAACTATGGCCCCTTTGTGCTGGCAGAGGAATTCTGGCAGTTGAAGTCCACAAGTCATAAAAGGACCATGGTTCCCCACCTCTGACTTATAAGCTTAGTTTCTGCCAATGAAGCAAGCGCATGCATCCAAAAAAGATGATGGGGAGGGGAATTTAATCATATCACTTGCAGACATCAAATTTATTCAGTTTACTCTTCTATCTTTTGAGGGATATTTTCTTTTGGGATCCTTGCATGAACAATTGGGCATAACGACATTTATGTGAGACATGGTTCAGTACTGGGCGAACAATGAAATGAGCACAGTCCTGTACCCACATCCCTGCTTCACCCCTCCCTTTCCTCTTCCTTCTATTCTTTGCCCATTTTGTTATTTTCTGCTCTGGCCCAACCCAAAGCTTGACATGGCATCTAAGCATTTTTGCCTCCAGTATCAAATCTTCGCACAGAAGGGTTCACTGGCTCAATAGCACAACAAACCATGGCCTGCTGTCCAATTGGGAAGTGAAGGGATAAAACCTGTACCATAGGACAGCAGGAAACAAGGAAATCCGTCTGTTACCCCAGGCCTATTCACCTGGGGCAATGCCTAATTTTGCATTATGTGCCAGGATCAATATTTAAACCCTCATGTTCAAGAAAGTTGCAGGGAGGGGTTTTTTAGGGAAATTGGCTACTACATTTTAAATATTAGGATATGTGGTTCCTTACAATAAAACATTTCAGCCAACACCTTGCAATACCTTCCAACACCTTGGAAAATACAGTCTCTCTCTGAGTTATGTTCCCATCCATTAGTTCAAGTAGAGTTTTTGATATCGGTAGATATTGTCCAAATAATATTACAAAGCAGGGAAGTTATGAAAGCTTTTATATGGTTACCATTACCGAGGAAACCATTTCCTTACACTAAATAGTTCCATTTATTTGTCCCATTATATTTTAATCTTAGGAAGGCATTATTAGAAAGGAAATGTTATCAGATTAGAAGGAAAACTTTCATATTCACATGATTCACTTTTATATTAATTTTGAATTTCATCTTTTGGACCCCAAAACGTAACTAGGGTTGCCAGCTTATTATATAATTGTTTAGCTCTCAGTACAAAGAAGAAATTTAACAAGTGTAAGCTATCAGTCTTAGCTGCACAAATTCTGAAGATAACTGGATAACAGAAAACCTGTTGAAAGCAAAACTGTACAGTTAAATGTCTACGCTCAATTACCCTGCTTGAAGAATTTTGCAGTGTGATGGAAATCCCCAGTGAAGGTGATTATGGAACTTTGCCACTGCTAGACCTCCAAATATTGGAGATGAGAAGGATGAACCTAAACTAGTATGTCCCTGTTGCTTGCTGCAAAGGACCATTAAAAGTAAATGTAAAGTTTTCCCTGTCCAGTTGTATCCAATTCTAGGGGGTGGGGCTCCAAGATCATTATACATTGAATAAAGTTCTATCCAGAAAGTATGATCAACATTCTCTGAATGTATCAAGAAAAAGCCTTTTGGGCTAAGTAATCTACTCATTAGCCTAGAGAGTGGCATCTGAATACAGATCTTTTTAACACTCATATTTTATTTTTTTAATCTAGTTGTAATGTTAATATATATTGCAAGCCAATGTATGATATGCCATACACTAAATAAATAAATCTACTCATACTGCCTCTACAAGGGGTACCAAATGAGTCAGAGCTTTTTATATCTCATTGTTGCCATCTGATGGTTGTCCAGAGTTTTACAGACTAGATCCAGGCACTCTAAACAAGCAAAGCATCTGCTGTCATGCCAACATTACTAAGGAAACTATCACACGCTAAGTTTCTGAAATGTACTGCATTACAGTGAGAAGAGTAATGTTGTCAATCAAATACTTATATACTGGACTTCAGTTGGATTTATACATTATATTGCCATGAGTTGCTTAAACATGGTTTTATCAAATAAATCACATTGATTGGGCTGCCACACTAAGTTATAAGTGGTTTACCAAGCATAGGAACTGAGCTAAAATCAAACCACATAATGGCTTAATGTGTGGTATGAATCCTTTTATTCTGACAAACTATGATGCGAAATTATTGTGTACTCTTCTAACAGGATCTAAAGCCAATGGACAAAAAGCAAACTGCTAAGAGAATATTTCCTCAGCAAATTTGCATGTCAGCATTTTTGGCCCAATACCTCAGCACCAAAAAAGTATATCACCATAGCTGTCAAAATGAAAATATCATAACCAGATGATGTAATTCTGTTGACTAATTTATTCAGGATGAGTAAAGGTCTTCGTTAATATAAATTTTCTGGATGAGAGGTTTACTTGACAGAATGTATGAGGTATGGGTTTTCTAGACTTCAAGAAATCATCATGGAGGAACATCCAATCTACTTTTTAAAAAGTGGAAAGTGAGTACATGTGTTGTGGATCATGTATGTATGAATGCATGTATATATATGTGTGTGTGAGGTGTAATAATTATATTTCCTTTCTTTTCTTCAGTTTTGGAAAGAAACAGAAACAACATAAATACTTGAAAAAATATTTTACTTGAAAAATACTTTAAAAAATATAGAAAAATCAAACCAGAAACAGAGATTATATAATGAAATGTAGTGTGGATTCTCAGAAGAGAGGAAGTATATTGCAGGGGAGTAAGAGACAGCACAGTTCAGATAGTTTGTGTGTGAGAAAGAGGGTGAAGACAGCCCCTCCCTAATAGTTCTCAGAGTAGTATATGATAGATGCAGATAGCGGAGTGCAAAAATTCAGACAACCATCAACGTGCAACAAAGAGGGGTTTTTTTTATATGTCTTTGCTTGCAACTAATAACCATCTGGATTTTGCAGCCTCGACAAACCCAGATTTTTTTTTTCTTGTGGCCTGTCTATCTCTGTCTCATTGGGCCAGCTTGCTTCTATTGCCTCTGCTAACTAAGCGAATGAACAAACATCAAAGATTGCCAGCACACTACAACCCTGGCAGCTGACTTCTACCACAATGAATGGGTCTTTTCCAAGAGGTGCCAATTCCTAGTTGAAGGAAAGAACCAGAGGTACAAATGTTATGCAGAATCACTGGAAGTCAGGTGACACATACAATTAAAAATTCAATTAATAAATTAATTAAATGTGGTTATTCCATCACACCCAATCAATCAGGGTTAAACCTAGGAATTAAAAATTAGAATTTAGTTAGAACCCAGGAATTTGGTAGACGAGGTTGAAAAATATTAAGCAACCGTGAGTTGCATTCCAAATTTCTATCTTGTAATTTGTTGCATAGCCGAGAGTGCTCAATTTAAAATTGAAGTATATTTTTTTCTGAAACAGAACAAACTAAATAAAATATAGATCCATATATTTACTGTAATTGCACAAACTCTAATATCATTTCAAGTTCCAGAACAGCAGTAAAAGTCATTTACCCAAGGCTGAAGAAATCTCCTTAATCAATATTTCAAATTAAAACATATTTACAAAAATCCATTGCTAAATTAAGAAAGAAAGTTATTGGTCAATCTGATGTTTGATATTTTAAAACGTCCAACTTCAGTCTAAACATTTTTTTTTTGTTTTTGCCTAGTACTTTCAGGGATTAAAATAGCTTTGTGTGACAAGCTCGGATCCTGGTGTTAAGGAACCAAATTGTGAACAATATAATAGTATTATGATTGCACTGAGAAGACAAATACTACAGCACCCCTGAGTCCTGTAAATTATATTATTGAGTGGAATAGATGTACTCTACAATATATGCATCATATATATGTATCATATGTATCAAAGCCCCATTCACATAAACTTCAATCAAATAAAATAGAGCTGGAAGAAACCCTGGAGGTCTTCTAGTCCAACCCCCTGCTCAAGCAGGAGACCTATATCCAAGAGGATTTGTTCTTAAAGCCAAACTGTCTTCAAAAAAGGCAACTTGATTTTAGCAAAAACCCATCTTCCTCCAGGATGTCAAATGTTATTATTTGTTTAATTGGTTGTTGGCTGATTTTTTTTATCCCACCTCTATTACTCTGTAGGTAACTCAAGATGGTGAATGTATATAATGTTTCTTCCCCTTATTTTCCCCACAATAACACTGTGAAATGGGTTGGGCTGAGAGAAAGTGACTGGCCCAAAATCACCAAGCTGGCTTTCATGCCTAAGGCAGACATAGTCTCCTGGTTTCTAGGCCAGAACCTTTACCACCATTTGAGAATATTCATCCATATTTTGATATTTTTAGGTCTAAAATTGACCTAGGAATCTTTCCAGATGAAGAGAATTTTGTATGTGAGATACACCTACTCAGAATATACAGCGTCCACAAATCAAAAATAAACATGGAATCTAGCATTAAGATTACATATTTGCAACCATAATGACTGCGTGGTGGGTTATTTTGCAGAAGTTCTGGTTGGAATTTAAACAACTGCAGAGCTAGCATATTGCATCCCTCACCAAATACTACTCCTGCTATGGTGTGGAGATATTTGGATACTAGAGAGATGTTTAAAAGTTACGTCCTGCAGTATCCACAATACGTTGAGTCTTGGCGTAAGAAGGATTTCAATCCCCAGTTCAAAGGTATTTAGATTTTGTGAATCAAGGACTGACTCATAGCACATGGAAGATGGCTCTTAACCTCAGCTCTGCACAGGGAATCTGTGTCCTGGCCTGCCATTACCAAACACATGGGGATAGTTTATAGATGGAGGCTAAAATCCAGTAAGCTTTGGCTGCAATCATGGAACTGAGTCTTCAGGTAAAATGCAAGAACCAACCACAAGATTTTAGCTGATACATATACGATAGAACAGACTGTTACAGGGGTGTGCAAATCTATAGCTAGGGCAATAGCACAGGATAGACAGTTGAATCTAGCCCTTGAAGCATTGAAAAAAAGAGACCTTGAACATTCTAGGTATAGATTACTAGATTTGAGAGAGGCTTCCTGAATGTTCTGAATTAATAGGCTTTTTTTTTCAGAGTACTGGGCAACAGTGAACGGCATCACCGGGCTGCAAAAATTCAGACAACCATCAACATGCAACAAAGAGGGGGTTTTTTTATATGTCTTTGCTTGCAACTAATAACCATCTGGATTTTGCAGCCTCGACAAACCCAGATTTTTTTTTCTTGTGGCCTGTCTATCTCTGTTTCATTGGGTCAGCTTGCTTCTATTGCCTCTGCTAACTAAGCAAATGAACAAACATCAAAGATTGACATCACACTACAACCCTGGCAGCTGACGTCTATCACAATGAATGGGTCTTTTCCAAGAGGTGCCAATCCTGCCAACCCTTCTGGCATCAAAATATCTAGTTTCGATGGCAGCAAATGAATGGACTTTTTTTTTAGTGCCATGCCAAGCCTGGCACCCTAGAAAAGCAAGCAGAAAAATAGGAACTTATTTTTAAACAGTTTTTAAAGCATTTGTTGTTTAGCTGGAACAGCATACTTTCTGCATCAGTTGAAGACAATTGAGGCTCCTTGCTGACAGTTTGGAGACTTTGTACCATTGAGTTGCTTCTCTTCCTTGTTGACGCCAGTTAGACTTTTACAAAAATGTTGTCCAGACTGGGATGCTTTGACAGCATGTTGGCAAATGTCAAGACTACCAGCTTCTATGGCCCGTGGCTGGGACAATTGCATGCTGCAATGTCCCCCCAACTTTCTAGGCAAGGATCTTTCTAGAAATATAGACATACGCTCTTCTCCTCTCTCTGGTATGTCTGGAGATGTGTAGGTGTTATGGGTAGACAACCATAAAATATATGTATGCAAAATTACATTAAATGTATGTATACTGTATAAAGTTGAAGCATCAAAATGTACATATTTGCAGGCACAGCAGCCAGTTTTAAAATTTCCCTCCTTACATTTCTGTAGTTTTTCCTCAAGATCTGCTGCTGCTACTGCTTTTGTTATTGATATTTGAATGATTATAATTTATTTACGTAGTATGGCAAATACATGGACTTATAGTGGTTCAAATGTTAATGTCCAGTCTACCCAGCCATTCAAGGACAGGGTGGTCTATGTTGAAAAAAATCAGACATTGGGCCGGTGTAAGCTCTTGATGGATATTTGGACACAATGTGATGGATATTTTGTCAAGGAGCACCACAGTCACACTGAGCGGTAAAGACAAGACCCCACTTAAACAATGAGTCCTGGCAGACACCATGTTGGGTACAGATCCTGTTCAGAGTTGACCAATGCTGACGAGGAAGGTCAAAACCTGGCACCTTTTGTGGACGTTCAGCAGCCCATTTGGCTTTCCACTGTGTGTTGATGTCAAAGGTGTTAGGCAGCTGTTGAGCGAGTGCCAGAGAGGGCTTCCTGGATTTAAGCCTGCCAATTGACAGATGAGGAAGATCAGTGTGCACAGGAAAAAGTGGGTTTCTCATAATTTTGTTGTACTCCTTTACTAAGGCTTCCTACCTTCATAGAGCTGGTGGTGCAATGTGGCTCAAGACGGGGAGCCAGCAAGTAGGAGTAGATTTTATGCAACTGCTTATGATCCTCATTGTATCATTATAATGATTATAATACTTGTCTGATATGCAGAATGTCTTTGGTTGAAATTCCACCAGAAACATTTTTTAATATTTATCCTTTCCTGGGCTGCTGAATTTTTCACTGAGTTTTTGTCAAAATCTATTTGTGTACCTATATAGTAATAAAATGAATACTTCTTCCAAAGCTGGGCTGATACGGTGAAGAGGCATTCCTGTCTCAACCCAGCAGCTTGTCTAGGAGAAAGTAAAGGATGGCAGGCAAACCAAACAGCAGTACTACAACAGCCAGCACAAACCAGAAATCTCTATTTTCGCAGAAAAGCAGAAAAATACTACTTTCAGAGCAGAAAAATACAGAAGAAGCTATATTTGTGATGGACCATGAGTTGAAGACATGATTGTCCATTTTCTGGGTGAAATGAGCCTATGTTAAAAGAAGTGCTTTTGAATTTTTGAATATTTCAAAAGTTACCATCGATCTGAAACTTTTCAAGAGAGTCAGCTGAAACTTAGCATTGTTAATGTCTGGCTGAGGGCTTACTATCTGTGTTAGGTTCATCCCATTATTCCTAAAAATAAACCAGCTGTAGATATTGTGATGTTTCTTCGTTAATGCCTATGGATGTGCGTATGTTTAAAATCCAGTCTCAAAGCAGGTCAGATCAGTTCAGTTGTCTAACTCAGGGGTCCCCCAACCCCTGGTCCATTTGCGCGGACCAGAAACCAGCCACGCAAATAAGTGAAGCCCCATCTGCGCGATACAGGCAGCATATGAAACCACTCCTCCTCCAGTCCATAAAGAAAACTCTCTCCATAGAACTGGTCCCTGGTGCCCAAAAGGTCGGGGACCACTGGTCTAACTCTTGCATAATCCCCTTTTCTTTACTCCTCTCTCCTAAGGTCAAAACCATTGCTCTTTGTCCTTAATGCTCAAATTGAGGCAGGGCTTTGTCACTCTCTTATATACTGGATAAAGGCACTCCTGAGAAAAGGATGAAGATGAGAACAGAGTGATCACTGAAGCATTTTCATAGTAACCTTCTTGGAGGGGGTGCTGATACACTTAAGAAATAATGTACCAGCAAAAAGATCAAGGGCAATCATCTAGGATACTGCAAGTGTGATTGTGAGACCTGGGTGGTGAAAACAGAGATTGTATAGGCATAACTGCAATTATTCCCAAGGTAAAGATAGAACTATATTTTGTTCTTCTATTCATTTTAGCATGTGGTAAAATTCTTGCATCCTTTTCATACTGGAGTGTAGTTCCATTAATGCTCTCCTGAGAATTATTACTGAAAATGAAAGAAGTAACTCCAACAGAGAATATATGGTGCAGTTTTCTTTTTCTACTTTTTAGTGTATAAAATGGTTCTACATGATGGTTTCTTAGCTTAACCTTAGTGTGCCATAACATTCATCTTTTTCCTAGGTGATGGTCTGTGAACAGTTATGTCTTGTTGCAAGAGAGTCCCCAGACTGCATAAAATAATGTCAGCATGCTTGAGTAATCTCAGGCCTTGGTTGTGCTTGTACAATATTAGCCCTTTTACTATAACTGATTTATCTTGTGTTTTCCCGTAAGCAGCTCTGTCTCCTCAGCCAGAGGACTTTGCATTTTCCCACTTAATAATACCTGGCCATTGCTCCAACTTGTCAAGATCCTCCTAAATCGTTGACCCTTGAGGTGTTTACTGTCCTGTTTGTGTCATTTCCAAATCTGATAACCATCCAAATCATAACCAGGTCTTACAGCACATTTCCTTCAACAGATCCTTGTGGTACTTATTTCCAGCTTGAAGTGCACCTATTGATTTAGATGAAATCGGGTGGTTCATCTATCTGGTGGTTGCATGGCCCAGCCCTCCTGTTACCAGGGAAAGTAGAGAAAACTGAATCTAATGGCAGGTTTTATCGAATGCTTTACTGAGATCAAAGCATACAATGAGTACCATATTCCCATGTCCAACTAAACTGGTCTCTTGTTCAGACTTATCGTGTATAGCTTACTCTTGATAAACCCATGCTTGCTTCTGCCAAGCAATGCATTCTTTCATCAGTGCTCAATACCATCTGTTCCACAGTTCTGCCTGGTATCATCATGAGAAATGAATAATGATTTAGCCATTCGCCAGAGCCAGTGAAGTCTCGTAAAAAGCTGTTAGCATATGGTCTCATTGTATTTTACAGATCCAAGGTCATCAGGCATTTCCATTTCACGGCATGCTTAATGCTATTTGCTTGCTAACTATTTAAACATCCAATTAGTGAGTATCTGAGTTCCATTTGGAGAATTATTCTTTATAGAGATTGACAAAAGGATTAAGAAAAGATGTACCAGGTGATCCAGGTGGAAGTTATATCTAACAGAAAGACGTCCAGACAGAGTAAAGTCATCTGCAGCGCTTGCCTGTTAACCACATCTTCAAAACAATAAAATGTTTTGAAATAAAAAGAAAGTCAATTCTAGCGTTCCGTTCTCATTGTGTCCCACCAGATAAAAGTCCATAAGTAGGGTATGAATCACCCTAACATGTCTTATCTCAGGACTTCCAAGCAAAAGCGCATGGTCAAACAAGGCAAGAGCATCAACATACAAGACAATTACAATAAGGAGAGTCCAACCCAGAATTCCAAATATACGTAGCATTATTGTTAAATCCAGAGCATTAAGCACGCAATTCAAGATCAAGCTAAACCTTAGAAGCATAGTTACCTTGGTATATAACAGAGCAAATGCAAATGACATTGTTTACAGCATTGTTTGGGTTGTTCCAAGAGAGTCCTTTTGATTGTGTGAAAAAAGTACTTTAAACATACTGAAGGAATTGCAATTACCGTATTCATATAAAGGTTATTCGGCAGGTATTGTATTGACAAAAGAAAGCTCAGGACCATATTGGTTGGAAACATGCAGAAGAGGCCTTCACCCTGCAGTAAGCTAAGGCTAAAATGATGAGGATGAGGATGAGGAGGAAGAGGATGAGGAAGAGGATAAAGGTCATGTCATGATATGATATGATATGATATGAATATAAATGTTTGTTACGCTACATTGCATTACATTATTAATTTTTCAAAAAAGCATATTAGCTGTCAAAAATAGAACAGGGATATCTTATTCTCGCTTATTTCTAAAAACTTTTAGTAAATCTGAAAATGGAATTATGGAAAAAATGAGTCTTCAAAGCATAAGAGTTATAGAGCCTTTTTTATATAAATGGTACTAAAATCCAGTATGCAAAATCATTCCTAGAGGAAACAATTTTATTCATAAAATAATTGCCTTAACCGCTTTCCATGAGATTAGACTAAATACAGCTAGTGTTTATATCTTCAAGCACATTCAGCTGAATGTTACATCAATTAATGGTACGGTCTAATAATTACATTGCTGTTATTCTGTTTGCAATTATTTTTGTGGCTTTTAAGTATTAGCTGTAATTGCACCAAACAATTTTCTTATTGCAATAAGAAAGCTATTATCACTATTGGTATCATTTAGAAGAAAGATTGAAGGGAAACAGTTTTAGATAAAGAAAACAAGATTAAAAAGTATGAAAATAATGTTGTTATACTAGCTGGATAAGTATTAATTTCAGAGGGTACATAGGCTAACAAATTTATTTTAAAATTGACTAATGAAAAGTTAATTAATTATTTTTATTTATTTAATCAATTCAATTTACTTAAATTGTTGATTTCTTTACAATAATTATTTTTAGGACAATAATGTGGCTCATGAGATAAAACAATGTGAAGAATACATGCCAAATTTACTCAAAGCCTGTGACAGGAGTAGCATAGACATTCTACCCATCCATCTTTCCAAAGCGTAAAAACAACAAAACCACCGCAAATACTATAAAAACAAAGCTTAAGAAGTCACAGGTGAGAAGGAATGCTTAGCCCTCTTGTAGTCTATCACTTCTCTCCAATAAAGAGCACAGTGGTTAATATGGTTAGGACATGGATTGGAGGTTAGCAAACCTCTGTTTGAGACTCGAGTGCTGCTGCGTACTGGGGTAAGCTCCTGTCTCTTACTCCAGCTCCTTGATCGGGTTATGAAAGGAGTCCCCACAGACATCCTTCAGTGATGTCACTGGCTAATCCTTTCAATCCAGAAGCACCTTAATGTCTCTGACACAAATGGTATGGAGGACTTTTTAAAACCACCCAACTGCCAAGTGATTATGAGTGGCTTACAGAGGGTTTATAAGAAAGGATATGAAAAAAATGATGTTGGAGACCAAGACAAACCTAAATACAGTAGAACTTCTGGTCACAAATGCTTCTGACCACAACCAAATCGAGTTCTGACCAAAAAATTCACAATATATTTTTTTTTACGGCCAATTTCCCCTTCCATGCCATTTTTTTTTTTAAGCGCCAAATTTCCAAAATTAGGTTCGAGTCACAACCAAATCGGATTGCGACCAAAGTTAGGGAAGGAATTATGGTCGTGACCAGAGGTTCTACTCTACCATTTAGCAGGTTCTCTATTGATCCAGCCTAGCAGCTGTGGAAAACTAATATATTTTTCAAGTCCTCTGAAAAGAGTAGGGTTATATGGACTTCAGGAAGGATGCTCTTTCTCATACATACATACATGCAGTCATCCAATCACTTTTCTCTTACTTCTTGTTGTTATTCTTTTAAAAATCTATTTTTAAATGGTTTATCCTTGAGAGCTACATGGAAGTCATCACAGTATCTTTTTTACCATGCTATTTATTCCTTCCCTTTAAAACATCAAAGAAAAGAGATCTATCATGATCCGTAATTGTGTTTTGAAGCGTTGTAATGTTCCCCTTTCTGGATTTACAGCCAATGGGACAAGGGAAGAATTTCTCTCCCTTCAACTGGTTCCCTACCTGAGAGGGCCTTCAGAAAGCAGGTGAAGACACCTGGGCCTTGTGTTAAGGGGACAAAGAAAATAATGACATCCCATTATTATATCAATACATACTGGGAAATAAAACTAGCCCTTTGAACCTTGCATGCACATAGGAATACATCTTTACTTAAAACTTAATATGGTACTTCTGATCAGTACATGAAAAAGAATCTTACTACATTATGTAGCATTATGTAGCATTACTACTTTATGTACTACATTATGTCTTTAAAAAAAAAAAAAAAAGCCCAGTTGCCTCCTGAAAAAGCACCTTTGGGACAACCATGACTTGGATGGATTTCCAGAGGAAAAATTGCAGACTACAGGAACCAGGAGTACTATTCAGGTGACCCTGAGAACACAGATAAATCTCCAAGTGCTTCACTGACCCTCTAAAATGATGCAAATTGCCAGCTGTCTGCAAGGAATATAAATCCTTCCATTCCCCACTATCCTGTCAGAGTTGAAGAAGCTTCTTGGATGAGAAGTGAAACATCTTCAAAAGAACAAACACGAAAGTCCAGTTGCCTCCTGCAAAAGCACCTTTGGGACAACCATGACCTGGATGACTGAGAATCTCTACAGACTACATTATGTAGTGTTTTTTTATTAAAGTGAAAAGAAAAATAGTGTCATTGCCATATGAAAGAAGTGGAAGTGTGGTTAAAGATAAAGTGGGGGAGGGGACCCTGATACTTTAAAATTATACGCCTCTATCTGCCAGCACTCAGGTCAATGAAAAAGAAACCCCTGACAAAACTGACACACACACACACACACACACACACACACACACCACAAACAAACAGCCTGGAAATCTAGCATAGCTCCTAATCTAATATTTTCCTCCAGTACAATCTTCTTCCATGGTGCAGACAAAGCTTTACATGCATCAGGGCTTACATCGTGTATTGCAATCTAACAAAGCATGAGTACTCCTCCGATCATATGGCAGTACAGGCCACTAAATAAGAAATGAGAAAAATCTTACATAAAACCCGTTGTAATTTCAGAATATTCCAATCCAAGACATCAAATCCATTTTATCTGCTGTCCAGTCACAAGAGAGCCAAAGCCATCTTCTCGTCAGAAGAATAATGAGGATAAGGCAAAATGTTTTCTATTTGCCAGTTTAACAGATGAAACATTTGTTCTCTGCTTGGTGTAAAGTAACAGCAAGCTGATTAGACCTGATAGTGATCCTCCCTAGAGGATTCCAATGAACAAGTCACAAAAGGAGCGGGTCAGAAAAACTAGGGGAGTAAATGATGAGACGGGGAAAGAGATGAAAAGGAGGGTTTTAATAGCCTTGTCTGCTAGACTTGCCAAGATAAAATATGAGGGTTTCTTATTTCTTTCTTTCCTAATATTTTATCTGTTTAAAATATAACCATTTCATTGGGTAACTGGCTGCAGGTTCACACTTTCTGAACGTCCTATCAACAAAAATTATGAGTAGAAAAATGTTTAACCAACATGTGCTATTTTTTAATGTTGAAATGCATTCTAAATATCTCTTTCTCTCCCCCTCTGTCTCCTTTTATTCACCCAGTTTAGAAACCTTTTTGAAACTGCTTGGGTTTGTGTGAATTATTGATATCGTGTAAAAGGCCAGAATGGACTGTCCTCTCCAATCTATTCCTCTAAGACAGCCTAGTCACTTCCCTAATAGCTGTATTGGCTCTGAAACCACCATAAGGTATATTGTCAAGACTTTCCCTAGTCTACATCTATAAAGTATACCCAGATCTCCTCTAGAAGATTGACACCTTACTGATCCTGTCAGAAATAAACATATAAATAAACACTTACACGCATAAGAATGCCTCATTTGCTTTGGAGATGTTTATGGAAGAATTTCAATAATAACCTCTAAAAGCTTGATAAAAACTCCTTTTGCAGAAGCCACACTAATACTGAAGTTTGACCTGACAGTTATTATATTTATATGTCATCTTTCTACAAAAACCAGAAGTGAAAGCAGTTAATGATAAAAAAAAAGAAAAAGAAAAAGTATGCGCATTTAAAATATTGCATATTTGGGTTTTGCTATCTAAACTCAAAAAGAGATTATAGGCTAAATAATCCTGCAATTATCTTATCCACTTCTTTTTTTTTAAAGCATTTTATCAACTTATTCCCAATATTCTGATAAAACTGATAATTTTAGTAGTAAATGCCCTGTTTGTTAGACAATCCGCTGTTTACATCTTAATCTTGGTTAAAGGCTATAGGGCAAGGGCAGCCGCCTGGGACCTTCCAGATGTTTAGACCACTGCCCTTTTCTGCCGCTCAGACACAAAAGATTGTGGGAGTCACCAACTCAAACAGCCAGAGGGCTCCAAGGGAACAAGCTTATTCTGTTTTCAAGGTCACATTCAGTCTCCTGTCAAGTCCTGAGATTCACACTCTCAGAAACAGATGGGGCTGGTGGAAGAGTGGGAGAGACAGTGAAGACACAACCTGATGTGTGGTTGTCTATTTCTCTGATTGCATTCCACCACATTTGAGTCCATTACCCTAATCTTCCATTCTTTATTTTGCTACCTTATTTAATAATACTAATTGTATTCATATCTCATGTTAAATACACTTAAGAATTGGGTGTTTTCCATGTTAGAGAAGTTTGGCATTGTTTATCACAGTGCACAATGCATTCTTTAAAAGCAAGGAATCGATTTTATTTTGTCTTTTTTGGGGGACATTCTCCCGACTATAGCAAGACATTTTCATCAATCAGTCATTATTAATCACTGTTAAATAATGGGATGATTAATGTTTAAACTATTTCCTTCCTGACCTTCAACTTCCGGAGAGAGAGAGGAGAGAGGGAAGCCCTCAATAGCAACTGCATCTCTTTCTTTAAGCTGCATCTCTTTCCTTAAACTGCACTACTGGAAGACACTTCAGAAGGGGCTCTAAATGCTTAGTTCTGATGCTTGGGAAACAGCATTTTGCAACCTGCCCATCTCTGTTGCCATGTATGTCGTCTGCAACCAGTGATGCCATCTCTAAATATCTGTGTGAAGACTCCTAGTGTCTGAGCAGTCTTTCAAATCAGAGACAGAAGAAATATGTCTGTATAACTCATGTTACATTGCCCCAGTAATGGGTATGAGCTCCATTTACTGAAGATAAATGCCAAAAGTCACCTCTGAACAACCTGGGTTCTCACATACTATAGATACCCTGAAAGTTATCATCTGCTAAGCCATTAAGTAAAGTTAAGATATTAGAATAGTTCCACGTTTGTTATGTGTTTCACTTTCCTTCCTGTTGTAATTATGGAGGGAGAGGAAAAAAGAATTACTCTGAACAGAGGACAGCCTATATCCATGGACATAGGCTGTTATTGTACAGGTTACTGTATGTAGCTATGGAAACCAACAAAGGAATGTTTCTCCACAATCTCAAATAAGTAAAATCTCAATTCTGCTTTTGTTACCAACATCTGCACATTTCAGAATCTAAAAGGCTCTTCTGTCTTTCATCTGAAAATTTGAAAATTTCATAGCATGATTCATTGCCATTATTGTACATCCATCCTACTCTCTAGAACTCAAATAATATAGCAAGTGTTCCTCATAAAATTATGTCGCTGTCTAGTAAGAAGCCAAATTATGCAATCAATACAGATGCAAACAAAATTTATACTAGCAGCCAGAAGAAAGGGCTGGGATATTTTAATGTAATCTTTTGAATTTTATCATGAAGCTGATGGATTAGTACCACTCACTCTCAATTTATTGTTAAAAAGCAGAATAATATAGATAAGATTAATGCCAGAGCATATTTGTTTAGTATAATTTAGTTGTACTTTTAAGCTTCTAATAGATTATAGTGGGGGGGGGGGGGGAAATTATACCCCTAGCAGCAATTGCAATACTGGCAAAAAAGTCATAAAGCCAAATCAATTTCCAGAATGAATGATCAAGGTTGAAGTGAACAAGAGGGTGTATTTGGAAAACACCACTTATATGGATCCATTTCAACTGGGCTTTCAGCCAGGATGTAGAATTGAGACTGAATGTTAGGTGACCTGTATTTAGAAATGAAAGGGAATGGTGTAGCCCTATTAATTCTCCAATATCTCATTGTCACTTCCAAATGCCATTGATTATCTTGGACTACAGTCCGCACACATTCCCCTCTTTCTTTTTTCCAGTTTCCAGAGCATGCAACATTATATAGCCAAAATTTAGCAATGGTCATGTAAAAATAATGTTACTTTATTGGCCAATTTTCTATATTTTTGTAGGAAAAGAACAACAATATTATCTAATTTGCTTTTTAACTATAGCATGTTTATTAAACTTACTTGGTTTTTAAAAAGACGCCAAACCTCCCAAATGGGGAGAAAAATCCAAGTTTAATTTGTGTTCCCTCTAATAACATTATCACATTAGGGCATGTCAAATTTTTCAACTTTCAATTTCCAAACATTAGGGGTGCTCAAAAATTGTGACATGCCTTGAGAATTGTAAAGATATCATGGTTGCTTTAATATAATTTAGATATACTTGGTAAATAGGTACATAAATATCATAACTTTTCAGACCAGCAATTCCCCAGCAAACAATTCAGACCACCAATTCTCCAGTACCATCAAAGAAGAACTTTATTCTGTGTGCAATGAGCCGGGTGGAAGATATCTTTATCGTTTCACTCCAGAGAAAAGATCAAAACTGGGAAGTCCTGCTCGAGTGATTGCAGATAATCTGGTGTATTTCATGAAGAAGAAAGCCATTGACAGCTTGAAGGCCTTTGGAGGAGATTCTACAAATGTTAATAATTGGACAAGAAGCAATGGGTGGAAACTAACCAAGGAGAGAAGCAACTTAGAACTAAGGAGAAATTTCCTGACAGTTCAAACAATTAATCAGTAGAACAACTTGCCACCAGAAGTTGTAAATGCTCCAACATTGGAAGTTTTTAAGAAGAGATTGGATAACCATTTGCCTGAAATGCTATAGGGTTTCCTGCTAAGCAGGGGGTTGGACTAGAGGACCTCCAAGGTCCCTTCCAACTGTGTTATTCTAATACTAGCTGTGAAGGTGGTGCCATGCACTGGGTAGAGGTCAAGCCACAACATCCACTCTACTGGAGCTGATTGGTCGTGTAAACTGACCACAGTGGAAATAAAGAAGTTCATTGACAAACCAATGCAAGTACCACAGTGGCCCTGTCATGCCCAATCACTAGAAAGATGTGTGAAACAGGTCACAGAGATAGCAGAGTGTATAAACATGAGAAACATGAGGGTTATATCAGAGGCCAAGAAGCAAATTGGCAGCCGATGTCGAAGAACAAATCAAAACAAGACTTGATGAAACTCGCTTAAACATTTTTATAACTTAGATAATTGCTTTCTGATGTTAGTTTATGACTGCATGGATTATTTTTTTCTTAGATTCATGCAAAAAAACACCACCTTTAATTTTTGTAGCACAAGGTGTAGTTTTGAGAAGATAAAGTTAACAATATTTGTGGTGCATATGATCAGACATGGATTTACCATACCAAGCTAAATGTTCTGCAACTACAAAAATAACAGCAGATTTGAATTCTTTGTGTAAAAACACATACTTTTAAAACTCCTCACACTGAAAAAAATTGCAAAAATTAATTTTCACCCCATTAAATGACATGCCCTATTACCTCGTGACCACAGCATCATAGGAACTTTTGAAATAGTGAAGCCTTTGGCCTAAAAAGAATTTCCACCAATAATGTTGAATAATGTTCAAGAAGCATTAGGGCAAATTATCTAGAGTGTGATGTCACTGGTATGCTAACAACATTTGGCTCTATACTGTTTTGCCATCTAGTTGCATACCACAGTTAGAGATTAAGCTTGATAATGGGCTGGATGAGCATATGCAAGCTTACATTGCATCTAGCTTATGCAGGAATAATGTTGGTCAGTAAGAAGCCAGACCAGTTTTAGCCTATTCTAATTAGGATTTCACTTCTACTGAAAGAAAAAGTGCACTTTTGCCAGCGCCTCCTGAAGTTCAGCTACCTTTGAACTTCCAGAAACTGCCAAGAGGTGTATTTCCATCACCGAATCTGATGATTTTGCTGCAAGCATTATGAAGCAAAATGAACCTAACAACATACTGCATGTCTATAGCTTAATGGCATGATCAGACTAGTGCAACGTGCTTTATTTGAAATAATCCTTCAAAGAATTCAAAAGTTTCAACTAATGTTGAACCGCTAGCTACCACATGATCAGCGGTGGGATTCAAAAAAATTTACTATCAGTTCTGTGGGTATGGCTTGGTGGGTGTGGCTTGGCTTGGTGGGAGTGGTTTGGTGGCCATGTGACTCGGTGGGTGGGTGACTGGGTGAGCATGACCAATTCAACATCACTCATCATGCCTGGTCCCACCTCCCAGCCTCAACAAGTTACAATCTCTATTTACTACTACTGAATATTACTTAACGATGGCAAGAAAAATCACAAAATGGAGCAAAACTCACTTAAATCTTGCTTAGCAATGGAAATTTTGGCTCAGTTGTGACCATTAATCGAGGACTACCCCTAATGAGAATGTAAGATAAGGAGCCTACTTTGCTCACCCCTTTGGGGTGATTTTCAAGAAACATTTCAAGATGAAAGATTTTGGGTGCAGGTGGTAGTGTCACCGAAGCTAGTGTCGGTTGGTAGGGCAGCTGTGCTTAGCCGAGGGCTGCCAGAGGGAGGCGGGGAATCTGAATGAGGGCAGTGCTTCCAGTGAGAAGGCCCTTCGGTCGCTTCTCAGGTGAGGAGATGGGTGCTACCCGGCTGCCTCGGGAGCGAGGAGGAATAAAGAAGCCACCTGGCAGGCCAAATGTTCACTCACTTGCTTGCTTTGCTGTCCTGCCTCTGCCCTTGCAAGCTGCCTTTTCTCTTCCTGGCTCCCGTCATCCCAGAAGCACTCTCCTCTATGACAGCAGCCACCCTCTTCTCCCTCTCCCTCCTCATTGCCAGGTGATCCCGTGTGAAGAAGGGCTCCACGGCCACAGTTTTTAAAAAGGATTTTTAATGAAACCTCCAATGCCATGGCCAAGTTCCAATCCCGAGTGAAAAAAACCAGCTGTCCCCGCCCCACCCGGCGCATCTGCTTCCTTTCACTAAATCAGGCCTAGAGTCTGAAGGAGGATAAGAAATTTAATGGCTGGGAGTGGGAGAAGGACGGAAAGGCAGCAGAGCAAGCTCCATGAAGTAAACTCACGTTTCTTAGCTTGGATCAGCAAAAGGTGGCAGGCGGCGGCAGGGAATACAAAGGCCAACTGGAGAGCTGGCACAGCGCTCAGCCATCCAGGCTTCAAAGAAAAGTTTGCTTCAGGGCAAGGGGAGCAACCTCCTTTCTAAAACAGAAGATCCTGCTAAGCTCCAGATCCTACAAAACAAGCTGCAGTGGTTCAGTCCAGCTCCTGCCTTTCTAAACCTCCACCCACCCACTGCCCTGCTTGCTTACCTTCATCCCGTTTACCCTCCTTCAAAGGCTCCTTACTCTCCCCGCTTCTTCCCCAACAACCGCCTCTTTCTTAATCCAAATATACACACAGAGCAAACATGTACACATCTCATGGCCTTCTCCTCACAGAAAGTCCCTCTGGCACCGTGAGATAGGTGCGTGTTTGCTCTGTGTGTATGTTTGAGGCCGAGAAGGAGAAGATGACTTGGCTGAACTTTTCTGCCTCCCTTTGCAGCAAAGCTACTCGGAAGGCAGCCGCCACAGCCTGTCCCTTTAAGGTCCTCCCTCTGCCATCCAGCTTCAGCTTACAGAGCAACCAGGACTGGAAAAGTTGAGCACTTTTCCTTTGGCAGTGGCGGTCCCGCTTGACTGTCTTTCACAGGGCCGGACAGCGGGCAGCATCGAAGTACCTTAAAGGGACAGGCTGTGGTGGCTGCCTTCTGAGCAGCTTCACTGCGAAGGGAGGCAGAAAAGTTTGGCCAAGTCATCTCCTCCTTCTCAGCCTCAAACATACACACAGAGCAAACACACACAAATCTCATGGCGCTGGGACCTTCTGCAAGGAGACGGCATGTGGGCGAGTCCCTCCAGCACCTTCAGATGTGTGCATGTTTGCTTTGTGTGTATGTTTGAGGCCGAGAAAGAGGAGACGACTTGCCAAACTTTTCTGCCTCCCTTTGCAGCAAAGCTGCTTGGAAGGCAGCGGCTGTAGCCTGTCCCTTTCTGATCCCCCCCTCCCCCTGTCACCTGGGTTCAGCATGAGAAGTGACCAGGACTGGGAGATTTGAGCCCTTTTTCTTTGGCAGTGACAGCCCCACTTGGCTGTCTTTCACAGGACCGGATGGTGGGCAGCATCGAAGTACTTTAAAGGGACAGGCTGCGGCAGCTGCCTTCTGAGCAGCTTCTCATGGCGCCAGAAGGACTTGCTCATGTGCCGTCTCCTTGCAGATGGTCCCGGCGCTGTGAGATGTGTGCGTGTATGCTGTGAAGGAGCCGTCCTTCTTAACAAGCTCCAAACTGTTGCTGCAAGCCGGGGTTCCCCACACAAGTGCTGGAAGTCCGGTACTCCAGCACACTCATCTCTGTTTCTGTCTATGACCAGCCTTGGAAAAGTCTACTTTCACAATCAGACTACCTTTCTTCCAGCGCTCATTCAGGGAACCCTGGGAGCAGCAGCATATTGCATGCTTTCACTCCAAGCAGCCTGGACTGGAAAACGCATGACTGGGGTGGAGCAGTCCTCTTTAACAAGCTCTGAACCATTGCTGCTGCTCCAAGCCTGGCTCTGGCTACGGGCATGCGATTGTGAGGGCAGGCTTTTCCAAGGCCATTCATAGAGGGAAACAGATGAGTGCGCCTTGCCTACCTGCAGCTCTAACTCTTTAAAATTTGGGGGAGTTGCACACATGGAGCGCTGGGGAATTGGTGCCTGGAGCAAGAGGGGAGCATGAGCTGACTGGGAGGGGAAGGAGTACCAGACTTCCAGCACTCATGCGGGGAACCCAGGCTTGCAGCAGCAGCAACAGTTTGGAGCTTGTTAAGAAGAACCGCTCCTCCTCCCTAGCCATGTGTTTTCTAGTCCGGGCTGCTGGAAAAGCATGCAATATGCTGCCGCTCCTGGGATTCCCTGAATGAGCACTGGAAGAAAATTAGCCAATGGTTGGCTGCAGCCAGAGCCAGGTTTGGAAGTACAGCAGTGGACGTCAGGGCAAACAATCTACTCCTCAAGCTCCCAATGCCCGAACTGGCGAGCTGGAAGAGAGATTCACTGTCATGCTGGTAAGTAGCCAATAGGCTTTTTGCTTCTCCCCTCCCCATCCCGTACAGCCCAATGGAGGTGGGAAACACGGTATTTCCATTGGCCCTTCTCTGGGCCTCGGGGACCATGGGGAAGGCAGCAGGGAAGGCAGACAAGCACACTGGGCCTAGGGGACCACGGGGCAATGTAGGAGGCAGCTAGGCCAGGATTCGGGCCTTGCTGCTAGCAGTCACTCACGCAGGCAAATCAGGGCACCTTAGCTAGGCCGCACAGAGAGTGCTGCATGGGATTCAGCCACGCAGAAGGCTGGCAAGCTTGCTGGGCCACGTGGGAGGCAGCTAGGCTGGGATTCAGGCCTTGCTGCTTGCAGGTTCACCCAAGCTGCCAGGCAGATCAGGGCAGCTCAGCTGGGTCGCACGGAGAGAGCCATCTGGGATGCAGCCAAAGGCAGGCAAGCCGGCTGGCCCTCAGAGACTGTGTGATCGAGGCAAACCAGGGAGCCAGGCAGAGAGCAGCAGCAGCTATGCCGGGCGAGTGGATGAGATGAGGAGTGACTGGGCAGGGAGGGGGGGGCAGCCAGAATTTT
>JANHFL010002653.1:166397-196770 GCA_032468155.1 Oxyrhabdium leporinum | reverse complement strand
GGAAGGAAGGAAGGAAGGAAGGAAGGAAGGAAGGAAGGAAGGAAGGAAGGAAGGAAGGAAGGAAGGAAGGGTCAACTCAGAAAAAGCAGCCTTCAATTCATGAACAATGATAAAAAGGTAAACTAGCAACAGGATCTACATATCAAAAATTATCTCCTTGGCAAAGATTATAGCACTTTCATAGTAGGCAATTTTCAAAGGTTTATATCTGATGTCTTCAAAACTAACTGTAACTTTCAAGTCTTGAAATGGAACATTATCCCCTTCATGCAAAACAAATAAACTCTAGTACCTGACAGATATGAAATTAAACAGGCTGAGTTTCACCACAATGCCTCCAAATGTTATCCCAGATAATTCCTTAAACATGCACCCACACAATTTAAACGAGCCAAGTTCCAAATTTTTGCATCTATTTTTCTGAAACTGGTCCACTTCTTACTAAAAACAGGTATAGTATATTAGCACTTATAATTTCCCAAGCAAAGGACAAATTCAAGCGTCATTATTCCAAGTTTCATTTTTGAATCAGAGAGCTTCCTACTAGATCAAAAGAAAATAAGTCACTGTCTCACTGGGCACTGAATCAATAAAGCCCATTTAACCTCTATTTTTATACATGAAATCTTGTTTTTATTGTTGCTACTGAATACTTGTATAAAATATAAAACCCCCATGAAATCAAATTGCCAAGACTAGCTTATTTCCTCTATAAATATAAGAATTTTTATTGGTAAGATAAAACCTTAAATATTTCACTAAGAAAACACAGATTAATGGTAGTATCAATACCCCTTCTTCAAGGACAATGTTCAGACATTTACCAAACAAAAGTATATTCTTAACAGCAAAAACCTGAATAGCTAGTTAGAAAAGCAGAACTTACATCTCCATCAGATGATAATGCAAGAGAATGGTGGGAACCACAAGCTACTTCGGTTACTTTCTTAATGAGCAAATTAGTAGAAATCTGAATAGGCGTCACACCCTGGTTGGTTGTCCCATTCCCAAGCTGACTATATCCATTATGTCCCCAGGCATAAACTTCACCATCTACCCAAGAATAAGCAAATTAAGGACAGTGAAAAATGCAATTAGGCAACATTTATACACCTGCTCAGACAAAACAAGATTATTGCATTTTAATAATCACAATCATTATGTTTGGTCACATAGCCAGTCAGTTGTGTCGATTGGGTTGGCTTCTTTATCTACTTATTATGATTATTATGGTCATTTCTTGTTTTATGAGAGGATGAGGCAGTGGTACTGGAGAACTTGAATGAATTGGAATTTCTTGACTGGGAAAAAGTTAAACAACAATTAGCTAAAATTAAACGCACACATTCTTTCTGTAGCGTGGAGAATGATCAATATACTCTCCATCTTTAAAGCTTATCACCTATATTTATCCATGTTAAACATTACAGCTATTTTAACTAAGAACTTCATTATGCAAAGATCTGACTCTCTTGAGAAGTTTATAATGCTGGGAAAAATTAAGAAAGAAGAGGATGACCCAAAGCAAGATGGATGGCTGAACTTAGTTACAACAACAATGGGTGCATGGTTGGAAGACCTGGAGCTGGGTGGGGGGCAAATTGTCTTGCAGAAAATCTATCGGTTGAAAAGAGTTGACAGCAACTTGATGGGATATCATTTATCAACTAAAGGCACATAAATGAGCATGTTATCCAGCGTGATGGCAAATTAAACTTTCAACAGGCTTTAAACATACACTTACTTTAGTTTTAAAAACCTAACTTCTACATACTTGTTGACACAAGGAATGTTGTTTCAACATATAATATTAAAAAAATAAAAAATAAAAAGGAATGAACATTCAATTTCTGTCTCCTGTGGAGATGTAATTATGCTGCCACCATCCTATGACCCTCAGTCACTGAGAGAAACTCACCAAAAAAGATGCAGCCTATGGCTGCAAAAAATCTGTCCAGCCTAGCTGAGAGGAAGAAAAGTGACAGATGCAATTCACACCAAGATGACAGCCCCACTCACAGAAGCAGACTCCCTCATTACAACCATGTTTGCACGTTCCAATTCTCTAAGAATCATGTGCCTCCAATACTGCTCGGAGAAAGTTTCCCACCTTCTGTACTAAGGATCACATGTGGCCCACTTCCATAGCTAAGACTGCAGATCCTCTTTCCGCATAAACTCTCAAGTTTTTTGGGTACAATAGTACTTTGATTATCTCCAGTTCCCAGACAGTTACTGCAGTTTAGTCCAAATACAAAAACCTGGGGAGAAAAAAAGCAAAACCAATGAGCTGACATGGATATGTTTATTTATGGCACTTAAAAAAAATCTAAATTGACTTTGTGGTGTATAACAGATTTGCAATGAAACTACGATTTATAATAAATATGGAATAAGGGACGGATAGAAGATAAATCAGGTTTAAGAGTCTACGCATCATTTCAAATTCAGACAGGCTATTTGGAAGCGTTTTGGGCTTGAAAGAGTTTCAAGCTAAAAATGCTTCCAAATTACCAGATCACATTTTCTCTGTTTTACTTTGAATAGTGGTGGATAAATCCATAATGACATAAGTGGGTCTGAATTTTTATGATCTTCCTATCAAACCCAGGAACCATAATATTCTATCTCCTCAGACTGAAATGCTTTGTGGTTGAAAAGACTGAAATTTACATTATGTTATACTCTTAAAAGAGAATTTTTATAAAATGATAAATTGTTGGTATATGTCACTGGAAAAACTGTCTAGAATATATAAAGGTACTTGAAATTTATGTTGGAAATGTAAACAAGAGGATACATTTTATTATCGATGGATGTGCAAAAGAATTTAAAAAATTGGACTAAATTACATACATTAATTCAGAAGATTTTAAAGATTGAAACTAGAGACTTTGCTTTTGGGACTGATCAATAAACACCTGGGAAAAAGTCATGGAACTTTTTTTTATAAACGATACCTGCAGTGAGATTATTATATCCACAAAGATAGAAAAAAAATCAACATTATCCAGTGGAGGAATGGATGGTGAAGATGGGACTTGCTGATATGACCAAATTGACAGCTTCCATCAGAGAAAAGATATTATCTAAGTTTAATGCTGATTAGAAATCCCTTATATTTTTGCAATAGTTTTAATGATTAGAAAATAGATTATACAAAAAATGTAAGTCATGCTGTAATCAGAGTAAAATAATATTTAGCTACAACTGCTATTAAAAAAATCAGAAGCTAACTTTTATTTTATTTTTTTTGCCTTTTTCTTCTTCTTTTCCTCTTTTCTTTATTCTAAATAAAGGTAGTCCTCGACTTACAACCATAATGGAGTCTACCCATTATGGTCACAAACCATGGTTGTTAAATGAGACGCCCATGTAATCGCCTTACTTAACAACCCAAATCCCTGCTCTTCCCATTGCAGTCATTTAGTGGAGCACAAGATGCCTCAGAAATGGGGGAGGCTTGGGAGACCTAGCACAGGCCCGCACTGCAGCACCTCCCGAGCCCAGTGGATATTTACAAAAAAATGGACATCCTTCCCAACAATTAATACGGTATGCTAAAGTAAGATTTCACTGAAATCAATAAAGGTAAGAACAGTATCCATTCAACTGGCTGATGTCAAAAGCCTCGGCATATATTTCATGTTCAATATTTGAAGGAGAGACCAATAGGAATACTAAAGCTATGGAGGGAAGGGAAGTGGAGGCGAGGCGGAGGCGGAAGAGTTGGTGGAGGACCGTGGGCAAAAATCACATGGGCATGCCCACCAGGAATTGAGCTTAGTCTACAGAAACTAGTCAATGGTAATACATTGAATGAAAAAATGAGAGTCATTCAGTATGTTAAAAAGCCCAGTTCTTTGATGGGTTTCTTTAAAGACCAAACCTTCCATCCGAAGTATTTCATTGCTGTTGAAAGGAGCTTTAAAAAAAACTTGTACTAAGATGTCACCTTCTACAGTGTAGCTGCAACATATCTTTAATAGGATCAGCTCAATATTGGGCACCATGCTCGGAAAAATATGTTCTTCAACATAACACAGTCCCCGAATAACATTCAACATCCAGCAAACTGTGCATGAGTGAGATTTTCATTTAACTGACTAGGTTTGCTACCAAAATCTCCAATTAATCTTTATGTATAGCTACTTTGCTATGTGAAAACACAGGAATATGTAGCTACTTTTGTACAAAGTAGCAAATTAGCTTCCTATAGCAGAGTTTGAAGTACTTTCTTAATCTGCAGTGTCTCATAACACTTGGATAATTATTTACTTTAAGGTAAGTGATCTAATTTTAGTTGTTATTTATTTCAACTTGCAGAGTTCCTGGCTGCTTTCTGGTTTGAAACCAGTCAGATCTTGTAAAGTTTCCCTTAATATTTGGAGGAGTAACCAAAATGTATTTTATCTAACACTTGACGTGGTTAGTAATAACAGTCCCCATATAGATATTTCCATTGTTAGAGGACAGACATATGCCTGTGTGATTTGTACTCTAACATGTAAAGCAACTTGCTCTTGTTAGGTGTAGGTGACCTTGGAGAAACAATGCAACAGTTAGCAACATGATTCAAGCTCAAAACAGAAAGAGAAAGCTTGAAAAGAAACTTAAGCTGTCTTAGCCTTAACTCCTTTGGGTATAAGAGGGAGGGAAAAATAAACACAATCAAGCTTTTCAAGATTCCTTTGACATTGTCTACCTCAATAAAACAGAGATTGATCACTCTTGAGCAGTCCATTTCCTGATTTGGCCACCTTGAAAGGCTGACACCAAATCTGGTGGTGGAAGACAATAAAGATGTGCAATATGAAGGTTTGGTCACAATAATATCCAACTTTGGCTTTCAAATAAATAATCTAAGTTGTTAAAAGTTGTAATCTTTAATGTGAAAGAGGAAATACTTTTTCTATTAAAAAACAATCATATTAAGTGTATTGAATTATATCTAAATAATCCACTCCTTTTCATATGCAAAACCTGGCCTATCATTCAAAATTTAAAGATGCCTTTTAGCACAGAAAAAGATGTGTGCATTGGCCCACTTTCCCATAGCAACGAATAAAGCAGCTGAAGATACATCCATGTTTTGGACTGGGGTTTTCTCTTTCTCTCCTTTTCCTTTCCCTCCTTTTTTCTTTTACCAAGTCATTAATTTTCTAATGCTTCTCGATTCTCCCGAACCTGAACAGACTGTAGCTCCTTCTTTAAAGTCCCTCCATGCATGCATACCTTTTTAAGTGCTCTGAATCACCCTCCCTTGTTCAAAGCCCACCTTTCTCTAGACCTCGTGTCTGCTTCAAACTTCATGGATGCCTGGAATTGAGCTGCTTAGAACAAGCTACTTCTCTCCCCATTCCACCTCTAAATGAGAAATGCCACACAAGTCAAGCATTAAACAAGGGCTCAAAGCTTAAAACCACTGACATTAGTGGCCCCTCATTAGTTTTCTAGGGGACCATCGACACTTTAGGATTTTTGCAGAAAGCAACTCAACTCAACTCAGAAAGCAAAGCAACTCAACTGTGTTCTGGAATGGGATCAAAAGAGTGTCTCCAGAACACAGCAGTTTCATCCTGTGGTTTCCTGCTAGATATCTGCTGAATGGAAAGTGAGGAAATCGGTTATTTCATGAGAAATTCTTGGATATCCCATCGGTCAGAAATAGAAGGCATCAAATTAATTTCCAGAATGTTAATGTATTGGACCATTTGCAGATCCAAAGCACTGAACTTCTATGCAACTACCGTATTTTTCACACTATAAGACACACTTTTTCTCCTCCCAAAATTGGGTGGAAATGTCTGTGCGTCTTATAGAGCGAATATTGTGGCAGGAGGAAGGAAGGTTTGTGCGGCGCCAGTGGGGAACCCTGGAGCCTTCACTGCCAAGCAGCTGATTGGCGGTTGGATCAGCTTCCCAGAATACCGCCAAAAAGCTGTTCTAGGCGGCGGGGATCGCCACCACCACCCATTCGCCACCCACCCATTCACCGCTGCCCATTTGCCGATTGGTGATATCCCGGGAGGCTGATTGGCGGTATCCCAGGAGGCCGATCCAACTGCCAATCAGCTGCTCGGCAGCAAAGGCTCCAGCATTCCCTGGCGGTGGCAGCAGCTTAGCTCAGTTGACTGGTGGTGGGTGCAATGGAGCAGAACCCTGATGAGCCACATGCTGGGGCTGTGATAACGTGCTGAAGCTGACCGGGCTGTTTGCTGCAAGGAGGCTGGCCAGATGAATACCAGATGGATGCTGGGAGGCAGAGGCAGATTTTTTTTTCTTGTTTTCCTCCTCTAAAGCTAATGTGCGTCTTATAGTCCGGAGTGTCTTATAGTGTGAAAAATACGGTAAATTACACGGATGGGAAATCCAAAAGTAAAAATCAGAGAGCATCCTTCCCAACCCCAATTTTATCTTGATAGGCCCCAGCTACAGTACCTGTTGTCTACTCCCTGATGAAGCCCTCCATATAGATATGAGCACAGGGCAGTCTTCTTGAAAAAAAGGGTTTTGTTTTGGGGTTACAAAATATGTGTTCTGTAATTATATACTGGGTATTTGGAAGCGAACCGAGGTAAAATAGGAAGTGAGTCCTACTTATGGCTACCTATTTTATAAAATCTTTTTTTCTGAGGCAAGAGAAGCAATCCATATTCGCTGAGTGGAAAGTACTCTATGCTCAGTTTTATTTTTCAGTGGGTCACAAATATTAATTTTAGGTGTAAGAAAGAAGCTACAATATTCACCTTCTTTAAACCCTGCAATTTTTGTTTTAAATACTGATTAATTGTACATGCACGCTATTGCAATCTTAAAACAAACGTTTGCTATTTTTATATTACCCACTAGCTATACAAACAATGTTATAGGCACAGAAAGAGAACACACCTACGTAAGTACTATAATCTTACCTCATCGCTGTGGGTGATATATATAGCTTCATTGGCAGATGTTCCAAATACACATGCTTTTTGAATAGTTGCCATTTCTTGAGGTGAAAGCAATGTAAATATAGGCCACTTCCCGACCTCCATCATAACTTTGCTGCAGTTATGAATATGTTATTTTTATCTGTCATTTAAAATGGTCTCATAGTATTCTCTGGGGGGGAAAAAGAGAATCCATTCTTATTCAAGTATGAATAAAGTCCATTTCTGGGTGAGGTCTTTCATGGGTGTCATGATGATCTTAGGGTTGCCCCAAATGTTATTGGAGAGATGGTCCAAAGAGGGAGGGGAAAATAATTAAAATAAATGTGTAAACAACTTTACTATCCATTTTTACAAGACATAAGAATGAAAACTGGAAATTCAAGGAATCATTTTTTTTTTAATTTGGAAGAAAAGGATTGCTTTTTAAGGAAACTGAAGATTCAAAACATGCAACATCAAAAGTTATACAAAATGTGATCTATATGGTATTAAACAGCTAAATAATAAATCCAAGTTGCAGCTCTCAAAACTGGACAGTGCTGCCAAGTTCATAAGAGAGACACAGAAAGATCTCTATCCTTGGGAATTGCTACAGGTCACTTTCTGCCAAACGCTGGGCTCTTGTTTCTTTTTTGCTCACCATTAGTGTTAAAAGTCTCATGCCTGAAAAGTTTTTGCCTGCCACATTTTGCATTATTGGTGCAATATTCTTGTGATTACAGTATAGATACATAAATTCACAAAGGTAACTGTCAACTACTCATCAATATCTATGACTCTAACTCTGTCCCCATTTGGTGGGGAAAATGTATAAGCTAAAGAATAAACTAAATGTGTAAGATAGAGAAAATCAGAGAATGTGGTAGAATAGCGCATGAAACTCGCTGACACACAAAAAGTCTGGAGCCAAATTTTGATTCTGTTTGGGTAAATGTAAGTACTGTATCCCCTTCACTGATCCTACTGACTTGGCACCTCCCTTGTTTTTAGCTTCATCTCCTGAAGCATTTTGATCTAGACAAGAAAACAAGCAGCCACATACCCTGCCTTCCGGAAGTTCACTGAAAACTACTCACAAAAAGGAAACTGATAATAACTAACTGGGAATTTTGCCAGGACAAAGTACTGTAATGCCAGTTGACACCTCAATGCATTTGTCAAAAAGTATACTTGTATATGTGTGATTACAAATTAGGACATTCATTTTGTTTATTCTGCCTGCCACTGCAAAAAATGTCAGGGGTTCTTTCACAGCGCCAAGATTTTTAACAGAAACTATTCTTGTTACAATCTTTTTCCCAATAGGTGGAAGGAGTGGGGTTTGATAATGGGGAGTTCTAAATTAGATCATTTTTTCCTGATCTGAAGATTTCTTGCCCAATTTACAACATCACCCTTCTGCAATACTACAAGAACCTATTATTAACAATCCCTCTCTCAGAGAAAGCACCCATGCAGTGCCCTTAGTATTCATCTTGAACTAATTTATTTTTCCCCAATTTATTTTGAGGCTTAATTTTGTTCCCTACATTGGCTGCATGTACATACAATTATCTGAAAAAAGAGCAAGGCTGCTCATATCACTTGCAGGAAAACAGGAACTCATAACTATCAATGCGTTATTCTTATTTACAGCTTCTTGGTAACAGCATTTTTTCAAGCTACATTCTAAAAAGCGTTACAGTCCTAGATAAATCTCCAACAATATTGAATCTTTCCAGCATCTTAAATGTTAATATAAGTCACAATAAACCTATAACAAAATATAGAATATGAATATTAAAAAAGCTAGACATAACAGAAATAGAGGATCAAATAGAGGTTTCTGAATGCTTAACATGGCAGTCAGAAATAATTTCTCAGCACATTCACAATCTACAAATATTGTGCAGAACAATAAAACATATTGGCATATTAAACAATTGAGCCCTTGGGAAAGCTTAAGTCTTCATTAATTATTGGAAGGGATGAAGTATGAGATGCTCCTAACTCAGGATGCACAAACACATCAACAAAAAACCTTGCAGGATTTCTTTCCCCTTCAGAAAGTTACTGTACTATGGCAAGTAAAGCTTATGTTTAGAAGATGAGAAGTGTATTTCTCATTCAGTAACTCACCTAAGTCCCAGAATATTTTGCTTGGTTATAAAGAAAAAGCAGGTCCAGGAAACATATAAAAACAAATATATATTCTTCCCTAGATTTCTGAACAAGCCATTAACCACGATGCTCTTTTCTCAGTTGGGGAGAGGTTCACAGACGTTCCACTCCCTCGTAAAGTTCAGGGAAGGTACACCCCGTTCGCAGTTCGTGGCAGGATTGCCAATGCTGGTTTTTTAAACCCAGATCTGAGTTTTTCAATGTCTGTCTGAGTTTCTAGGTTTTTTTCCTTTAAAAATGTAAGTTGTTCTATATTTACATTATATTGTACGTATGAAATAGGTAAAATAATGTAGTTCAAAACTGATTTATCGTGGGGTTTTTTTTAAATCTGGGTCTTTAGTGTAGAACCTGGGTTTATTCGAGAACGAAATCTTGATTTGTTTATTTATTTATTTAAGAAAACCCAACTGGTGACCGTGACCCGGACCTCCTGATTCTCTGCCAAGATTTCCACCCCTCCCCGAAGACTCGAGCCAACCCGGAAGAGACCGAGGCGGGTGCTGTTTATTTCCCAAACTGCAGCCAACGAATTCTCCCCTCCTTGCTCCGCGCTTTTCCCTTGATACGCAAGGGCCAGACGCTCCCGTTATTCCTCCACTTACATGTGTAACAAGATAGGAGAAAAGAGGCCAACCCGTTCTTCCTGCAGGAAGCCACCGAAGAGAACCGGGGGCAGCTGCCAGTCCTTCTCAAGACACCCCTCCCCGCCCCGACTTCCCGACTGCTTGCAGACAAGAAAATAGTCGGAACCAGCTTAGCGCAGGGCGGCCCAAAAGCAGGGAACGCTTCGCGAGGCGCGGAGGGAAGAAGAGCACGGAGGCTCCTTCGGCGCCTCTTTTACACCAGGAGGGGAGCCCCGCCCGGCCGACCCTCACGCCTCTCCTCACCTGTTGCAGGTTTTTGCAAACGCCGACTCTGCCGAGCTGCCCCGGAGCTACCAGGAAGCCGAGAAGCGCAGGCACTGACCCACCAGGAGCGCATGCGCCGCGGGCAACGCGTGAGATTTATAATGCTAGCGGCTTTTCTTCTTGCCGTATGCCCTCTTCCCATTCGCTCTGGTGAAGCTATAGCGAGAAAGACGAGGCGGAAGAAGCTATTTTCGTGCTTTTAGTTTTCCGGATCCTTTTTTTTTTTTTTTTTAAAGCAAAGTATGTCGCCGTTACGAGTAGTAAATCTGGGCTACAATGTTACGGACAGTGCCAATTGGCCAAAAAATGAAGCTTTTGTTATCTCTTTACAATACTGTCATCTAGCGGTTGCCTGGGGCTTTGCAGCCCAGATCTGGTAGCACTCCCTGCCCCCTCCCGCCGCCGCCCCCGCCTCGGTTTTCCCAGGAGAGAAATCACTTTGGGGGGAACCGACGGCAGGCAACAGCTGCTCTCGAATCGTTTGCCTTTTTTTTGTTTTTTTCTGCTCTGATCGAAGAAAAATAATGCAAAAAGGTCCACAAAGTCAAAAGAAGCATTTCTGACATAGAACTCATTTTAGAGGGAAAAAAACTACCCTAGTTTCTCACAATGCACTGGAAAAACCTAGTTGTTTGAATCGTGGCTTGTTGAATCAAGCACACTTGACTAGCTTAGGATAGTAGACTTAAAACGTCCTGAATAAGCATACTCTGCCCACTCTTTCATTTCCTAGGAGAGCATCATGCTAATATTTCACAGGCAGCTCTTTAATTGTACCTGCAGATTGGAGTGCAAAGAAAGAGATTCTTGTTAGCCCGTTAATAACAACCCAGCGCTGTTATTGACAGCAAACACGCCCTGAACTTTGGGCATTTGGGAGCAACTATCCAAAACCTACCTATCTCCACTGCCTGCTCATTCGCTTAATCATCATCCTCATCCTCCGGTCTTTCCTTTGATTTGAAGATGCTGGAAAGACATTTTCAGTGGTTGCTGTACTACTAACGGCTTGCTGGATATCACGTTGAGAACTTTCTGGCTGCTCTGTGTAAATAGTAATAGTTTCTTCGCTCAGCGATTTCAGATTACAGTGATTAATTTTGTTTCTGCCTCTATGTTGTTATGCTGTTTCTGCAGAACCGGCATGCTTAGCTTTTTTAAAATGCATTTGTTGTTTTTTTTAATATATATTTGATATTTTGATAAATAATCTCATAAATCAGTAAAATGGTGGGATAAATAAATGACTATTTTAAATATGTATTTCTCAATGTTTCTAGAGAAACATGTATTTCTCTAAACATGTATTTCTGCACCTATCCATTGCGGCAAAAGAGTAAAATTTGAGAAAGGATGTTTTCTCTGGTACCACTACACACCTGCATTATGGTCTTTTCACAGCCAGGTAACATTTTTGTATTTCCCTAGACATATTAAAAAGAACAGTTGAAGTTTTAGAACCTAATTATTTTATTGCTATTTATTACAGAGATACAGTATATTTATATGTTCTAAACTATTTTGTCTGTTAATTTGTAACCTTGAATTGAATGAAATTGTATGTCACAGGGCAACAATTTTTGAACCAAGACACCTCAAATGGGCTCACTTACAAAATACCATGATCCATGATTCCCATGGGAATGAAATTTGGGAAAGTTGTGGCAGCTTCAGCAACACTGCATTGCTGTTGCTTCAGTGCCACATGATCATTATTTACAAAGTTTCCTGATGGCTTCCTGCAAGTCAATGGAGAAACCAGCAGAAAGTTGAAAGTTGATCAGGATTGCCAATGCTCCCTGACAGCTTCCTAGTGATTGCCACTTGCTCATTTTTATGCACCCTCTGCAATCCACGTAGCACCTCTGGGACATCACCACATACCTTCCCTAACCACCATGGCATCCTCTTGTGCACACTCATGCACGCTTCCTGACCCACACTGTACTCCCATGCAGTCTCCCCAACCTGTGTAGCACCTCCTGGCATCTTGTGTGTCCTCCCATAAGAGGCATCAGGCTGGTCGGGGAAGGTCTTCCATGTGAGTTGGTTGGGGTGCATGAGAGTGCAAGGGGATATATGAGAGATGCCACACAGGTTGGGAAGGGTGGATGGGGGTTCACCAGAGGTGCTGGGCAGGTCAAGGGGATTGCACGGGGGTGAAGCTCTGGTTGCAGATGGTGTGTGTGGGTACGTGAGGATGCCTGAGAGTCACAACAAGGTTGGGGAGTATGTACAAGTGTTAGGTAAGGAAATATAGTACATATCATAGTATGGTATATTTATCTGCAGTTCTTATTTGTGGTGCTATTCTCTATCTTGACCTTTCATTGTTTTTATATTATCTTAGCACTGTTTAAGATCAACTTTAGATTGTTTTATAGCTTTATAATACTTAATATAATATTTAATTCATTATATTTAATACATTGCTAATACAATATACTGAATACATTGATTTAAACAATGGTCTGACAATAGTATCTGTGTGACTTAATTCACTTCCTTGATCCAGTTGTGGGAATTGAAGTCTTGCCATTATTTTCTGTCTTCATTGTAAAAAAATGAAACACTCAGGGATTTTTAAGAAGTCAGGGTAGCAGGATCTGTTCTTACATCTCCTGAATTTCTTGGATCTTCTGCTAGGATTATTTTCTTGCTGCTTTTTAAAGTTTTATGTGCATGCACACATATAGAAACCCTGTCACATTCCCAAATAACTTGTTTAATCAAGTTAAGCAACTGACCCACTTTAGGGAATTGTCTCGATACTCCCTTGACAGATCCAGCTGTCAGTCTAAAGCTGCCACCACTGATGTCCACACAAGGCATTGGTTGGTCCCTTGCAATGGTGTTTTGTTGTTTCCCAACCATAGCCATCTCCAACATGGTAATCATGCCATGGGCAGATCTAGATGGCTCCAGCCAAGTGAAATTGTATGGTAAGACAGACACAAGAGTATCACCCTCCCATCTTTGTGCTGGGGAAGAGAGTACAGGTGCTGGCAAGTTGAGAAGCAGAGACAGGATCCGAGCCAAGTGAAAAGGGCAATGCTACAACCAAATAATCCTCTTTATTGTCTTGGATTATAATACAGTATTGACTAAAAAATCCTAACTGGAAAATAGGTGAGATAATTTAATGGAGAGGCATATGGCATTGTGGGATCCAGTTTAGTGTAGTGGTGAAGGCTAGAAAAGGGGAGAGCATGACTTCTAGTCCCACCTTAGGTATGAAAACTGGCTGGGCGACCTTGGGCTAATTACACACTCTCAGCCCTAAAGGGGAGTGGGGCAAACCACTTCCCAAAAAGTTTCTTAGGAAAACTGTGGGCAGTTGCGAGGAGTCAAACCTGACTCAAAGGCAGGAAAAATGAAACAAAAGAAAAGTATCATAGACAAAAGACTTGCTGAGCAAAACTGCTCATTCAAAGAACGGAAAGGTGGTCATTTCCAGTGACTGAGTCTTTTGACTACCAAGAAATTCTTCTTCACAATGTAGCACTTCTAGGCATGTGTCATTTCTCCTCTAAACATGTTCCAGTTGACAGTGTCCTTAAGTTGTGGTGCCTAAAACCTGATAAATACAGAAGAAGAAAAGCCACTTCCTATGATCTGACTGTTTCTTGATATCTGTCTTAAGATTTTACTAGCTCATTTCAGTTTCTTATCCTTAAATCCTTTTTGCCTGTTCTGCTCCGAAATCAGGTTTTAGTCCGCTTATACCTGTATTTTTAATTCCTGGTATGTTAATCCAAGAGTTCAATCTTGTTAAATCTAACATGGTTAGTTTTGGCCCATCCTCATTCTTTAAGTTTTTTGAAGGCTGAGTTTGCCTTCTTTGGATTTGTCTACCCCTTCTAGGTTTGATGAATCCCCAGAGCAACAAACCCACTTTTGCAGTCTCATCTTTGTCATGACATGGAGCAGCAGAAGCTCCAGGACAAAGCCCAGAAGGACTTTACTCAGCTGTCCTGCCAAACTGATGTAGAGCCATTTATTTCACAGTTGCTAAAATTAATTATTTAAGCACTTGTTGACCTACCTAAGAGTCGTGATTTTGCTATCTTGTCCACACAAATGTAGCGGAAAACTTTTAAATGAAATTATTATTTCCCATGATCAGCATTTGATTTACAAAAAATAGGCATGGCATATCAATCAATGCATTAATTTCCTGAGATGACTAAATCAGTTGTTCAAGATTTTTATTTTATTGTCAGTCTTAAACGGAAGCTATCAGAAGCACATTTGTGGTTCATTACGTGATTTTTTTCCTGTAGGAAACATAATCCAACAGATCACTAAAGCTTAAATTAGCATTATACACATTTGCTGTTTAGATAAAATTGAACTAATTTCCCCCACAGATGCAAGATTTTCTTCAACAGAACAGGAAAGAGGGAATCTTCTCCAGAAGATGCCCCAGGTTTTTGGAATAAATGGATGGAAAAATAAAGTTTCAAGAAGGGGGAAAATTACACCCTTCCTGTTCCATAGGCCATATCTTTTAAAGAAAGGAATTACTAAAAGGATACTACTTTTTTGCATTCAGTTTCAAATCTTTGTATTTAAGATTCAACTTAAAGAGGAAATGTACAAAGATAAAGTGTAAATTTTCACAAAAATCATTTGGTTGAAGAAACAAAGGTTTATAAAAATAGAAAGCAATATTTTGTCCTTCAAAAAGTTATTACTCAAAGGAAAACCCTCCTGTATAATGTGATTAATAAATTTGTAAATATTTTTCAATGTTTACCCATTGTCTCCATTGAGAGATCCAGTAGTTGATAAGCAAGTTTGCTAGTTTATAGAATTATTGCAACTTCTTACAATCAAATATTGCAATCACTTTATTAAAATGTCTTTTAGCATTTTAAAACTCAGATTAAGAACCAAAAATAATTGTAATACACTAGTTTGCATTCTTTAGCTATATGCAGCGAGTCTGTGCTCAAATCTCCAGACAACCACCAGAAGGCAGAAAAAGTAGCAAAAACTCTGTCTTAACATTTTGGATTGTCCAGAATGGACTGCTAGATTAAGCAAAGAAAACGAGGTCCATAAGACATTATGATCTGTTTCCTGTCTCTGCAGTAACCTTTAACTAAGTCATAACACAAATGTATACCCTACCTTTACTCAATAAAAACAAGAATGATGCTGGATCAGAGCACAGGCCTATCTAGTTCTTTTTGCAGAGACCAACAGTCACAGTTGCCACTATTATTTCTGTTAAGCAGTTCTTCTAAGAGTAGGTAGCAGTCTTTTGCACTGTACAGTAGTGGAAGCTGGTGAGAATAATATCTACTAGGGCAGTGTCAGACTAGTTTTCATTTCTGCATTGTGTTTCAGTCCACTGATTGAATTTAAAGCACCTGAAAGCAAGACCAGAGATAATGGATGGAAAATTATCAAAGAGAGATCCAACCTTAAACTAAGAAATTTTCTGACAGCGAGAACAATTAACTAATGGAATGGCTTGCCTTCAGAAGTAGTGAGTGCTCCATCATTGGAGGCTTTTAAGAAGTGATTGGACAGCCATTGGTCCAGAAAGTTATAAGGTCTCCTGCTTGAGCAGGGGGTTGGAGTAGAAGACTTCCAAGGTTACTTCCAACTCTGTTATTCTATAATTCCTGAGTTGGAATTGGTTGGATTATTTTCATATTCCATCCATGCATTTGTGTATTGTCTGCTGCTCTTCAGGAGAGTTTGATTATTCTCCCCCAACTTTGCTCTTTCAGTCTCACTTTTACAACAGGTTGGATTCATAGTTGAGAACGTGAAGACAATGAAGCGGCCCTGATTTTTTAATAGATAAGAACGGTCTTTTACCTATTGTAGATGACCATCTGGCCTTAAGCAGATGATGTAAAAGAAGAAAAACATTTCAGTTTCTATAACAGAAAACAGATTAACTTTGGGTGCTACTGGTATGTTAGATAAAGAGCCTGTTGAGTCTCCCTTTTAAACAATTTATTGAAAACTTTACAGCCAAAATCTCATAATCAAATTCAGAAGAGCTTTCTGTTCTTGTCAGATCATGCAGAACGCCTGCTAGTTTCTTTAAAAAACCCAACCAACCTAGAATTATGGCTCCTGCGTTGTACAAAAGAAGTTGCCAGTTGAGTAATGAGTAAAGGGGAAGGCTAACTGGGCAGTTCCCTTGCTGCAATCGTCTCCTCCTGCTCTCCAGTTCCTGAACAGCACGGTACGGAGCTCATGGCTCAGTATTGGCTGCACAGTTCATGAAGATACTGTTCAGATGCTCATTTGTGCTTTTGTTCATGAATTGAGTGAGCTAACATATTTAAACATAACACGTTTAAGGTAGAATACAAATAACTGTCAGAGCAAGATGTTTTCTTAGCACTTGAAAGAAAGTTTAATTTGTTTTACTAAGGTTTTATTTAGTCTTATCTACTTGCAATTCCACATTATTTGGCCTAAAAGTAGCTTTTTATTAATACACGTATAATTTCATAGGCCTTGCTCATAAAAAAATGTTTCTCTGTTCTCTGCTTACCCATTTCATAGTCCCTTGTGTTTTAAAAGAGATTAAGCCTGCATTAACACTTGTTTCATAGTCTGTGGTATGGTATAACAGGTTTATCATATATATAATCTGATAAGTGCAACACTTGTGACAAATTCAAGCCTACTAATGCAAATACCACTTTCTTTGGGACAGCTGGATTGTTGCTATACTGTTCAAAAATTTCATCAGTTAAAAAGAGCTCATTCCTCCTCTCCAACCAAAGGGGGAGGCTGCTCACTTGTCATTTTTGCCGCATTTTCTTCCTTTTACTCATTTAATATTCCAGAGGATCCAAGCAAAACAATTTGCTGCTTAAAATGTTCTGTGATCTCTTGTGTTTTAAACAGAGAATCATTTTCAAAAGGAATAATTTCCCTTTAAGAACATAACTGGTGTGAAAATATTGGGGTGGGGATGGGGGCTAATAAAAAGAACATTGAAAGCTGTAATCTAAGACAATCATTCTGGTGATCTATCTAGGGGGGAAGTTGGTACCTACAATTTCAGAGACCATCAATTCAGTTTCTTCTTATATTAAATTGTATTTTCTTCATTTCCAGTCCTTCATACTTACTGATTTTCAGTAAGTAAATAAGCTGAAATATAAAGTTTAATGGACTACACTACAAACAAAATTTAACTCAAGTGTTGATGACAAACTCCACATCACAAGAAAATTTAATGGGCTGTATCTACCACCAGAACTCATCTTGCAGGTGATTTTTACTTTATATCAGCATATTTTAAAACTAGAGCAAATGTAAGAAAACCTGTGTTATCTTGTAGTGATTTCAACAGAGCTCAGATCAACAATCATGATTTCCCACCTGTTCCTATTGAGATTCCTTCAGGCTTTTTTTAGTGTATGGTGATGTTATATTAGCCAGGAAACTACAATGCTTAATGCATAGTAGCAGTCTGGCTGTGTTTACTAGCTGTTTGGTCCATGCTTGCGTGCTTCCTAAGATGTGCCGCAGGAAGGAGAGCTACTCAGTGCAAGAAAGACAAAAAGGCTTTCCTGCAGCATCATCTGAGGCCTTCTGCCTCCACCAAAGCAGCCTCACAAATGGGTGTCACAACTGGGAAGGTCCGGTGCCAGCAGGATTCTAATCATCCACACGGATTCAAACTAGGATTCAAACCACTGGAGCCTAGACCATCTCCAGTGTCATTAAGCCATTGAGCCACCATGCTTCTTTTTTCCTTCCTAATGCGACTAATTTTTGTTGGGTTCCTCACAACATATATAAACCAATCACATCCCCTCCATAAAGAAAACCAGCCAATCCCTTTCCAAGCTGGGTCCACAGCCTCTTCCCCACCTCTCAGAAGACAGACCTGGGTCAGTTCCTCAAAAGGAACCAATGTTGACTTAACAATTCTGAGAAGGTAGCAGCTCACTAGAGATAGAATTCTTTGGCCACTTCTGTCACTTTTCTTAATTGGGGGGGTGTTCTAAGTTGTGTTTTTAGGTCTACATATACCTCCCCATCTTTTTTCCAACCCTGTGGTGTAGCTTGATTATTTTAAATTCCACTCTCAATGGTCTTTGGAGAAAAAAAGGTCCTACACAACTTTGAGTCAGCAAGGAAATAAACACTATTCTCTGGCAGAAAATCATAATGCATTTTAGGAGTAAAAATAAAAGATCCTATGGCAACCACCATTTGGCCCTAGCATGTACACAACAGCCAAAGTATTGCAGCAAGCCTTTTATTATTCCCTAATGCTCTGGGTTCTTTGGAGGCTCTCTGAAGGTTGGATTTTGGACCATGAGATTCAGATTTAGCTAAATCATTGCTCTGCCATTTCTTTATTCAAGAAGTTACCCTTTGTTTTATAAGTGTCAAGCATGCAGGAAACTAAAGCAGAAAATTTTTGGAAATACAAAGATTATTATGGCATGAGCATTTGTGTATTGTAGTGCTAAGGCCCTACTGTAGTTTCTGTCTGGCAGGATTCAACTTCACCATCAGAAAGATGGTTCCTAAAAAAATCAAGGCTTTCTAGAAATAGGCTGTCATTCTTACTACTGCAGATATTGTATGTTTCCAGGGGCCATAAAAATTGAGGTTAAGGCTATGAGTGAACAACTTACGGGTGGATGAAAGTTCCTTTAGCAACATGATAACCGTTTGTGGACTCTGCACTGGTTGCCAAGAAGTTTCTAAATTCTAGTCATAGAATCATAGGGCTGGAAGGGTCCTTAGAGGGTCCAACCCCCTACCCAAGGCAAGAGTTCTTATACCATCCCAAACAGTTGTCCAATCTTTCCTTGAAAATCTCCAGCTATGGAGCACTCACAACTCTGGGAGGCAAGCTATTACACTGATTAATCATTCTTACTGTCAGGAAATTCCTTTTTTCCAGATTATATATTCCTGTGGCGAGCTTCCACCCATTGCTTCTTGTCTATCAGGTGCTATGGGGAATAAATCCCTTTTTCCTGTGACAGCCCTTTAAGTATCAGAAGACAGCTATCATGTCTCTTCTGAGCTTTCTTTTCAATAGGTTAAACATACCTAGTTCTCTTAGCGGTTTATTGTATGATTTATCCTCCAGATCTGTTATCATCTTTGTTGCTGTTTTCTGCACTCTTTCTAGGGCCTCAGCATCTCTTTTGAATCAGTACACAGTATTCCAAGTGTGGTTTTACCAGTACAACATAAAGCAGTATTATCACTTCCTGTGGTGTTGATGATATCCCTCTGTTGAGGCAGCCTAGAACTGCATTGGCTTTTTTGGCAGCTACACTTTGACACTGCTGGCTCATACTTAAGTGGTGATCCACTCGGACACCTAGCTCCCTCTCTCAGTTACTACTGTTGAGCTAGCTACTGCCTATTCTGTATCTGTGCATTTGATTTTTCCTGCCTAAATGCAAGATCTTATTTTTCTTATCATTGAACTGCAACTTGTTGGATAAGGCCCAATGCTCAAATGTCAAGATCCTTCTGAATCTTGAGTCTATCTTCCAAGATGTTGGCAAGTCAAACTTCTGGTATTAATCTGATATTAATCAGCCCTCTGTGGCTTTATTTATTTTTACTTTCAGGACTATGACGGTCTGGTGTGTTCTTCTGGGAGGAAATGTTCTAGTTCCCGCCCTATTTGAGGTGAGGTGAGAAGCCAGGAGCCTGCAGGCAAGCCTGCTCTGTTGCTGGCAGCACCCTCTTAGTAAAGTAGGTAAAGCAGTTATTCTGATGTGTGTTTGAGCTTTCTGACAGATGGTTTCATATTTATCTGTAAGATAATGGTTTTAATTAGCACATTTTTTAATCAGGGATATGTTTTACGTGAGTTAAACCACCTAGAGCAGGGGTCACCAACCCCCATCCATTGATCAGCACTGGGCCGCAGCATGCCAGAAGATGTGCCATGCAAACAAGTGAAGCCGCATTCACAGGATGCAGGCAGCACATGAAATCATGCCCCCTCAGATCCGTGGAAAAACCTCTCTCCACGGAACAGATCCCTGGTACCCAAAAGGTTGGCAGCCACTGGCCTAGAGGAGGCATGTCCAGCCCACAGGCCGGTAGTGGCCATGCATAGCTACCATAGTAATGTGGCCCCACAATATAAATACATACTCTGTGTGTGTGTGTGTGTGTATAAATAGTCCTTAACTTACAACAGTTCATTTAGTGACCAAAGTTACAACAGCACTGGAGAGCGACTTATGACCATTTTGCACACTTATGACCGTTGCAGCATCCCCATGGCCATGTGATCAGAATTCAGATACTTGGCAATTGGTTCATATTTATGATGGTTGCAGTGTCCCATTGTGATTGATCACCTTTTGCAACCTTCTGACAAGCAAAGTCAATGGGGAAGGCAGATTCACTTAGCAATCACGTTACTAACCTAATAATTGCAGTGATTCACTTAACAACTGTGGCAAGAAAGGTTGTAAAATGGAGCAAAATTCAATTAAATGTTTCATTTAGCAACATAAATTTTGGACTCAACTGTTGTTGTAAGTCGAGGACTACCTAAAGTTGTTATTTATATATCTTGCCTACGTTATATATTTTACATGCAGCTCCTTTAAATTAATTAAATTTAAATCTTACTATAACTTATAAATTTGCAGAGCAAAACGAAAACAATATTAATATAGGAATTTTTTTAAGAAAAAGTATCTGCTATTGTCATTCTAAAATCAACTCTGAGGCTTAAGTAATTTATAATGCATCTAAAATGATATGTTTTATAAACATCATCACATAATACTTTTCCCCTCAATGGACTCATAATCTTAAGAAGACACTGAGCAAAGATCTGGATCAAATATGAAATGTTCTTTGCGATGAATATTCAAAACTAATGCTCACTTCAACTACTAATTTAAAAAAAAATAAAAGATCATATCAGGTCATTGAAGGCATCTTTTAACAAATACTGCATTGTCAAAGAAATGAAACCCTTCAACAGACTAAACAGTGATGAATTTTCACTGTTTTCAAAATAAGATCTTCCATATTTATAATATTCGATAGCAGCTTTTTATTGGTTATAAAACCTAAGCCCATATACAAAATTAAGAACACATTTAGATGCCTCTGTTGAAGGAACAATTCACTCTGTTAACTGAGAGTTAAAAAAAACACAATGCAATTTTAACACTTCTGAAAACTTAAAAGTGCAGCAATATATTTTAGCTTGAATATAAAGACCCCATTCCATGGCATAAATGGAAGAAACTCACATATGGGGTTAGAGATCGTATTGCCCATTCCCACTATCGACATCTCCTATCAAAAGCAGCTTTGGAGGGTCTCCGGCCCCTCCAGCACCACTTTCTGGGGACTGTAGATGGAAGGAGGGGAGAAAGAACAAGTGACAATAAAAACAGCAATTCTCTCAACACAGTTTCAAGTAACTTCTGCTCTTGTGCAGCAGGATAATTAAATCCAAGCCTTTATCCCTTTTTGAAAAATACAAAATGGTTGAATCTCTATCAAGAGCTGATAAGGTGATAATGAACTGAGAGAAGGGCAAGTTACTGTTCTAAATTGATTTTCCTATGTTTATCTATAAGTTGATGCACTGAGTGCAAGAAATAAAATCATTATTCACAGTAGTGAAAAATCATCAGTCTTATTTTGAGTGAAGTATCTAAGACAAGAATATAGGCATAGAGGATACTGTTTACAAAGAGATTTGTTCACATTATTAACTGCATATCTGCTTTGAAATTCCCAAAATTGACAAAATCTAATTTTGATTTTCTTTTTACTTAGTTTTCAGCAAAAACAGCACAACTTCAGGATTTTAGACTATAATGTTAATAGGATACAGTTACCAAATTAATTTAATGTCTGGGTAAAGAAAAAAGGCACAATGAACTTCAACTCAATTTTATGTGCACAGGAGTTGAAAAGTCTGAGCCACCTTAAAGAGAAATTGATTTTAAAATTTATAAAATCTATAAATAGAGGCCAAAACACTGTATTAAAACAGATTATCTAGCAAGTAAAAATCTTGCACTTTAAAACACATACTTGTATCCTTTGCGATACAAGATCACTCTTTAAAGTGGCTCTACCTTGGCAGATATAGTAAAAGAATGAACACCTGCAATGTCTTGCTTAATTGTGGAAAAACAGCTGATCAACAAAGCTTTCTTCATGGCATCTGTCTGTATCTTCATCACAGTAAATACAACCCACATCCAATAACTACGTTACTTTTACGTTTTGTATCCCTTCACATCAAGGCATTGGGAGCAAAATACATCCAGTGAACAACAGCAACAATATCAGTTTGTCTGATAGCTTACACAGTTTAAATTTCATGTTTACCCACAGCAATCCTAAATCCTCTTTAGAGCCAGGATGGATAATTTCCCCATTACTCCCAAATTACCAGCTCAAGTAAATGTTTTCATTGTGAGCTGTACATTTATGCTTATGCTGAATAATAGCAGCTTCCACAAAGCCTCACACAACTAGTATGTATTTTAACTATATGAATAAGTTTATAGACTATTTTTTCTATAACTCTTCCAATACTCCAAAAAGAAGCTATTATGGTGCTTCTAAAATAGTTGCTAGTTTGTTGCCAACCACGTCATCTTAAGCACTGATAAGTAAAAAAATAGTTTAAGACTAAATTACAGTAAACATGAAAGCTCCACAGTTTTAACCAATATAAATCAACATTATTCAGTTATAAATTTAAACCCAAAATATATTGACTACTGAAAGATGAAAGCAAGATTCTTGTCAACCAATGCTGATTTGGAATAGCTTTGTTACTTTAATGCTGGACTCTTGCTTTCAGCTTAAAACAAAAGTTCAAGTCCCTAATAGGTGGTAGCTCAGGTAAAATACCATGCACAGCATTTCATTAGTTCAAAAAAAGCAGGAACACACAGGCTGAAGAGTGGTCAAGTACAGCTTGCTGTTCTTAGAAATTAGGAATAATGGTCACCTTTTTATTAGTCCAAATACAATATTCATTCTTCAAGCCCAAGCTTCTAAGGCAGTAATGAACACAATTACTGATATATGTAGTCTGTTTTTAAACCAATTAATTACCAAGTTTTTAAGAAGTTTTTTAAATGTCAGTATCACCAATGAAAATAATTTGACTTGCTTTTCCTTTATTTATCTTCCACATTAAATATATGAAAATATGTTTGTAGAGGACAACAGTTGAGGCTCAAAAAAATTAAAATAGACTGGGCCTCTCAGAAGTCTTCCAAAATCATACTAAAGAGTCTTGATCCATAGCACGCTATTTCCATAGAAAGCTATTCTTGTGTGGGAAGCCAGTGTGCCACCACGAAAAGGTATTCTTAAAAGTGTAGACTGCAGTTATCAGCTTGTGACCTCACGGGAAAAGGAAAAAAAATCAGGGGAAAGGTAGCAGAGACTGTTAAAAAAATTGAACAGTGTACGAGATCATGCATATGCATTTACAGTCCATGTGACAGGTACTTTTGGCAACTGCAAAATGACTGATATACAACTTGCTTTTAGAAGCATCAGACAAAGGGGCATGTGCTTGGAGCCTGTTTTTCCAATGGTAGATATCTGGTTGTGTATTTTACCGATGCAGGGTAGGTAGTCAAGCTGCATTGTCGTGAGCTTAAAAATTAAATTCTTTTGTTTGAAGATTGGCCGTTGGATCAAAATTGTAAGTACCTCCTTGTGTTGCTTCAGGAATGAGGCTGGGGTCTTCATCAATCTGCAAAGAAAGTACAGCCTAGAGTAATTGTAATCTTCATTATACAAGTAGGAAAACATCTGGTCCAACTTCTAGCTCTTCAAACATATTAAGTGTTGAAATGTTCCCATAGCTTTTGAAAAGCTACAATAACAATTTTCCTTACGTTAAATAAGTAATTATGTGAGATGTATGGAAGGCGTGTTGTAAAGCCTATAAAGAACTAGCCTCTAGTAACAGGCATACACCAACCACTAAGAAAGAAGTCTTCCAGCAACTCTCTGTGCGTGTCCAGGTTGACATATCTGTTCCACAGTATCATTTAGGCATTTTAAAGGCTTCTCTTGAAAAACACGAGGAGGACAGGGATCTGACTTGCAAGTAGCAGTCATCTCACAATGGCTGGGATTTGCAGTTCTCAGCCACAAATTTTGCTTTTGTAGGTGGCCAGACTACTTGTGCACTGACTGCCCTAGCTCAGCCCTAGATGCAGTGTATGGAAAGTTAATGTATCTTCAATGGGAATAAAAGGACTTGGCACAGAATATTATGCAAAACTTTTTATAATCATACTATTTTACAATATTCTGAAATGTCACAGATACTTACATCATCACCAGAAAAATACTGATCTATTATCTCAAATGCTAGTTTATAAATGTCTTCATTCTCATGTTGTTGCAGTGCTTCTATTTTTTCTAAACCTAGCAAAGAAAATGAAAATACAATTAGCTTTACAAATTACTATTTTCAATCCATATGGTTTGGGCATATGACCTAAGACAGTTCAAATATTTTGAATGCAAATATAGGTATCCACTGTATCTTGCTGCTTTGGTCAAATGAGGAAATGCTTTGGTCACACAGCAGGCACCACTCCTTTTGTGTATGAATGTAAGCAACCTTGTAATACTTGTAACAAATGAGCATGGCTCATGGCATGACATTGCTTTTGTTATTTTGACCCCTACACACACACACGTACACACACTGCAGACACTGTTGAAAGACAGTGGGTATGAAGTGCCTCTTTTAAAATAGCCACATTTTTTTGCCATGGTTGCTTCATAAACCTCAGCTGTATGTCAGTATAGCCAGCAGATCTTGATTTCCATGAAGACTTAAAAGTTCTGGGAATTTTTAAACGGCACCCCTTTCTGCTAACACCCCCCCCCCCGGGTTTCTTGCCCTGTGATAAGAGAGTTTATTATGAAATGTAGGTATTTGGCTCTACTGATGGGGCTAATATGAGGAATTATGTTGAGATTTATGCATTCAGTAATTTCATCGATTCACAATCATATATGTATTTACACAGTAGTAAAATTCAAGCTGGGCTGACCCTGAACTAAGAGTGTTTAAGATTGCCCCTCAAATGAATAAAATCCATTTTAAAAAGCAGTAGAAATGTAGAGTAATGGACTGTTGAGCACAACCTTTACGGAAGAGGAGAAAAGTCATAGCCACGGCAAGGGTCAGATAAGAGCAATCCGAGTTCAAAGCAGGAATGGAATTTGAGAAAATATCTCAGACTGGTCTAGTTTTCTTTAGGGCTCACTGAATCAGTGGGTGTAAATAGTGGGTGTGTACTTCAATGATCCATACATTTTCTTTGAGTCCAACTCTGTGACATTTTTACCTTTATTATTAGACACCCAATGACCTGTTAGGTAATTGTTTCAGAGATATTTCCTTACCTAAACAGAGAAACAGAATGATCACAAATGGGCAAGAAAGAGTGTCTTGCGACTTCCTGCTGACTTCCCCACTGAGTTTCCTTGTGGGAAGCTGGCTCGGCACTTCCTTTTCCCTTTCCCCTCCTGTCCTCTTCATTCTTCATTCTTTATTAAATGTATATGCTGCCCATCTCACTATCCAACATGATTTTGAGTGGTTTACAATGCCATAAAATCATAAATATAAAAGCTAATAATTAACTAAAGACTAAAAGCCAAGAGCGATTGGGGGTGGGAGGTTTTCCACCAACCAACCACCTCCAACATATTGCACTCCATTAGGGTCCCAGGGTGCATGGGATTGTACAGGTGGTATTGCATGGGGCGGTGCTGATCAAAGAGAGTGTGTGAGGTTTTGCAAGAGGCGCTACATAGGCTGGGAAAGCTACATAGACTGGGGAGCAGCACAGGTCAGGGAGCACTTCCTCTCTTCCTTTCCTGCAGACAGGTGAAGTGGCTGTTGCAGAGTGGAGGAGGGAGTAAGAGACTGAGAAATTTTAAAAAGCTTGTAAAAATGTGTAAAACCTGTGAAATTTTACAGAAACTCTGAAATTTGAAAATTATCACAGTATGCTGAAAATGAAGGTTATGTGACCACAGCAGCAGTGTAGCAGCAGCCAATAGCAGTGAGGCAACCATAACGTTTCCAAATTTCATTCCCTTGGCAGTCCTGAGTCCTGGATTTTGAATGCATTCTGTAAATTAGCTCATCTGACGTACCTTGGTTCAAAACTGTTGCCCTATGATGCACCTTTTCTCCCAGTTAAAAGGCATGACACTGACAGTTTTAATAGTATACGGATAGAATCATGACAAGGCTATACTCTGCACAATACACAGCAACTGTGAAAGGATCACTTTTAAATGCAAACTCTTGGCATGAAGAACAAAATGGGATCCTCTGAGATATTGTAGGCTTTGAACAGGAGTCTCTGAGGGCTACCTAGCATAAGCTTACCAAGATGAGCCAAAATTTCCATATCATCTCTCCACATATAGTGCTTACTCACAAATTGTCTATTCAGGAGTTTTGCAGAAAAGGTGAGATACTAGTCCAGTCATCACCAAGATTGATGCTGTATTCTAAATTGAGAGGTGAAACAGAACCAATAGACGAGGATCTACTTTTTACAGTAACAATTGTATCTAGAATCTTAAATACCTGTAGAACATACAGAACAATAAATGCTGACATGCTGACATTTGAGCAATCCCTCAAGGATTTTCATTCTATTATAGAGGATCCAATAATCAGAAAAAGTGATCTAACCATGACATGCAAATAAAAAAACAACAACAGATTAAAATAAAAAAGTACATCTCTATTCTCCACTCACAATATTTTCATCAGAATAACAATATCAATTAAATATCACAATAAGTCAATTATGACAGATATGAGACTACCGCTGGAGATGGAGTCAAAGTCCATCTTGCCAAATGAAACCTTACCTCCATATTCTTCTATAAGTTCTGCTATTGTGCTTGCCTCATCACCAGCCATTATTAGAATATTTTTTAGGCCATCCAGAACCACCTGCACTACTTGGGAATCTTTCACTGACAGCAAGTTACAGAATGGTGGGATTACATTCTGCTGTACAAGATATTCAACCTGAGCAATGCAAAATACATTTACAATTATTTGTGGCATTAGATACAAATCATTCTAAAAAATATGTATGAATTTCATAAGATACACAAACCTGATCTTTTCTACCACTTATCGTTAAATTACTAATTGCCCAGGCAGCTTCTTTCTGAGTGCCAAAGTCACCCTAGACAATATAAAAATGATTTGCATTAGCAACATAACATCTTATGTTAGCTTAACAAAACATAAAAATAGGGAAATCTGGTATTTGACTGACCTTAGCCAATTGGTGAATTATCATAGGGATAAGTCCAGCATCAATTACAGCTTGAACCTGTTGCTGATTTCCTGCAGTAATATTGGATAGGAACCAAACAGCTTCCTACAATGAAAACAAAATTTGCTTAAAATACTTGAAACTAACTTAGATGGACCAAGTATGTCATAGGCTGATCTTTGGAACTTGGATCACTTCCATCCAGGTATATGGTCTTTCCTAGCTTTAACTTTATTTTACTGTGAACTAGAAAAAAATGAAATACAAAATATTTCAGCAATATTCTGTGCTTTATATCTTTTTGCCTCACTGCATACTGCTTAATTATAAAAACCTAGATAATATCTCCTAGGACTTTAAAAGAGACAACTGAAATTTCTCAGTTAACCTGTGGGATTGCTCATACCAATACAGGTGAACCCACTGTATCTCTCTTAGAAAGCTAAGTCCAAGAGATTACAATGAAGAAAGGCATTAAAAGCCACTAGCTTTTAATAGTTAGGAATAGTTCTGCTTCTTTTTCTTATGAGGACCAAGAGGATTTCATATCAAAGGAAAATTGAAATAGGTCTAAAAATAATCCTGGGGATTCTGCTCAGGAAACAGCTGTCCTACCATCTTACCAAAAGGATATTCATAATTGGCTGAGACTCTACCTACACGCCAAAGATGCATTTTAAAGAGTGAATGTATGATGTTTTCTTCAAGGTTGTTAGGACTGTCTTCTTAAAAAGAGGTATTAATCATTTGGATCCAGTAAATAAATCCCCTCTTATTAGATGTTAACAATGAAGACCAAACTTATAATTTGTGAATATATAAATAGTACTTGTCTTGCTCAAGCTAAAGATAAAATGCAATCCTTACACAGTTAATTTTTTACATAATACATACCACTGTTTCCCTTTCCATTAATCAAAGATAGAAATTGACTAGGAGCACAATATTGGACTACACTAGGTGTGAAATCTTTGCACTTCTTTTAGCATTAGGAAAATAAATACCCTGTTAAATTTTTTAAAAAAATGAAACAAGATTACCCCCAAAAATTGAGCACTAACCTTATTTATCTTCTCTTTAGGATGTGTCAAAAGATTTGGGAAATGGGAGAGGACATCACAGTTGAGAACAACTTGTGTCTGTTCATCAGTACCCGTTACTATATTGCCAACTGCTCTTAGTGCTGCAGTCTTTAATTTAAGAAATGATACAATTAACATTCTCTGTACTTTAAAGGGTCTCTATTTCATTCTTAGGTTGAACACATATTGGACTATAGAGATACTCAAAAATACATGCCCTTCCTCAAGCTCGCAGACAAAGAACATTGACTGGCTCTATGCACAAATGAGAATTGCCCCTCTTTTTTAAATGTTAGTTTCAGATTTGTTAGTAATCATAATCAATGTCAAATTCAAATCATATGTCTAATGTCAAATCAATACAGGAACAGATTACTCAAGACATATGCCATTAAAATAACTAACCCTGGGCTTTATGATAATGAAAGATGTGGTATTTAATTTAAAAACATTCTATATCCTCACACAGGCATCTTACTGAATTGTGACATCTATTTTCATGGAAGCTACAATTATTGACTCAGCGCAGGCAGAAGTAATGGTGAAGGACACCCAGCAATATAATTAAAAAAGTAACAAATCCTACAATGAACTAGATAAAGTTAAAATTGTTTTAGTGTACTATCACTAGAAATACACGTCTGTATTTATATTTTTTGGTCCAATAAATTACAATTCTTAGAAGTTTCAGAAATGCATGCTTAGACTAAAGAAGCTATTCTGGTACAAATTCAGAGAAGAAACTAATAAAGGAACTTTGTACAAGTAGTCCTTGAGTTATGACCACAATAGAGCCCAACATTTATGTTGCTAAGTGAAACATTTGTTAAGTGAGCTTTGCCCCATTTTGCAACTTTTCTTGCTACATTTGTTAAGTGAATCACTGCAATTGTTAAATTAGGAACATGGTTTGCAAGTAACAGAAGATCTCAAAAAGGTATCATGTGACATTGGAACAATGCAACCGTCATAAATATGAACCAATTGTCAAGCATCCCGGTGTCAATCCCATAACCATGCAGATGCTGCAATGGTCCTAAGCGTGAAAAATGGTTATAAGTCACATTTTTAGTGCTGTTGTAACTTTGAACACTAAATGAACTGTAAGTCGAGGAATACCTGTAATTTTATTGCAGTGTAAATTCAGTCCATTGTACTCATTTTGTCAACCTTAATGGCAAGCATTTTTGGATGTCTACTGTAATTTCTTTCAAAACCTAAAGAGATTTGATATCTGCCATCTGTTTGTTTCAATTGATAAATTAGCTAAACAAGCCTGCTCTGTGTAGAAATGAATAAAAAAATTATAGCTCCCACAGGCATGTATATTACTTTTCCCAATTTCAGAAACCTTATTAAAATCTTAGCTAATTAATAACATTAATATGTGTTTCATATGTGTTCTAAAAAATCTGCAATAAATACTTATTATGCAATCTTTCAGTTAATTTGTGTAGTTCCACAAACATCATGGTATTCAAGTGATTCTGTTTTGCCCTAGTATAAACATAACACTAAAATGCCATTGCTCTTCTTTTGTTGAGAAATTGCAACTTTTGTGCTTCTTACAGACCTGGTAAGCTCTCTATTCTGCTATTTCTGCATTCTTGATCAGACTATGAGAGTCTCTAAAACTTAACCATTTATACAATAAGTATTTGAAACGTTTTTGAAGCTGATAGGAGTTACAGAAAGCACGAGGTATAGAGCTGATGAAACTACTGCTACTTTTTTGAATCCAAGAATAAACTACATAAACAGAGGAGTAGGAAAATACTCAATATTATTGTTCTTATATAAATACACCCACTCCTCATTTAGTGACTGAATTCTGTTCTAACGATCAGATCCTTAAGCAAAATAGTCTCTAATTCTGTGTGTGTGTGTGAGAGAGAGAGAGAGAGAGAGAGAGAGAGAGAGAGAGAGAGAGAGAGAGAGAGAGAGAGATAGAGAGAGAGAGAGAG
>JANHFL010002653.1:119836-153955 GCA_032468155.1 Oxyrhabdium leporinum | reverse complement strand
CCCCACCCCAGCATAAGTTAGCAGCCTATATAAGTTTACCAAGCAGTTAGTCACCACAGTGTTTCTGCCTGCCTTCCTGTGAGGACATGCCTGTGCTCCAACTGCTCCTGATCTGCCTGCCTGCCTAGGTAAGTAAGCCGCTGCCGCCACTTGCCTCCCTGTTCCTTCCCACCCAGCGCTGCGTCCCCGCGCAGCCTAGCTAAGCACCCCCCCACGCCCCCCAGAGCTTGCCTGCCACCGCCACTTGCTTCGCTCCACTCCTGGCGCTGCGTCCCCGTGCCGCCTAGCTAGCCGCCCCCCCACGCCCCCCAGAGCTTGCCTGCCGCCGCCACCGCTTGCTTCATTCCGCTCCCAGCGCTGTGTCCATGTGTGACCTAGCTAGCCGCCCCACCATGGCCCCCGGAACTTGCCTGCCACTGCCACTGCTTGCTTCGTTCCGCTCCCAGCGCTGCATCCACATGCGGCATAGCTAGCTGTCCCCCCATGGCCCCCGGGGCTTGCCTGCCGCCTCCGCTTGCTTCGCTCCCCACCCAGCGCTGCGTCCATGTGCGGCCTAGCCAAGCCCACCCAGTGTGAGCCACACCCAACCAGTCACATGATCACCAAGCCACGCCCACCAAGCCACAGAACCAGTAGTGAAAAATTTTAGATTTCACCACTGGTCATTATGGTAGTAAGGGACTCCAGACAACAACAACAACAACAACAACAACAACAGCAACAACAACAACAACAACAACAACCAAAAGTCTATGAGGGTTTCATGCAGATTTGGGAACTCAAGTTTACCAACCCTACTTCATTTCATACAGGTGAAGTCAAGAGTACAATGCTGAAGCTGTTTTTCAAGTTAATCGCTGTGGTTTACATGTAACAATAAAATACGAACCACACTTAAAGCTCTATTTAAAATGACCCAAGTAGGAAGGCATCACCACAAAATGTGATAGCAAATTCCATATCTGCTAACTGTACAATCTGAAATGTAATTTTAAAAAATGTCTTTCAATGGATGAGTTCTAATCTTTTCAAATCTGTTGGTTGTTTGTCTTCTAATCCATTTCCTGGCCTATAATAAACTTTTGGAGATATAACAGTAAGAACTGTAAACAATATTCTAAACGAAGTCACTTTTATATATATATATATATCTTATATAACTTATATAAAGGCATTATATAACCTTAATCCTGAAGGTGGTGATGAGACCTTTAATAAGATCTTATCGGATAGGCAGATTCAAATTGGAGAAGGCAGTCATGGAAATATCTAGGACCTGAGCCATGCAGGACTTTCAAGGTGATGACCAGGTATCTTGAGTTGCATTCAAAAGCCAATGAAGTTCACACAGTAGTGATGTTACATGGGGGAACTTTAGTTCACCATAATTACTTGGACTGTTGAAGTTCTGGAAAAATCTTCAAGACAGTCCCATGAACAGCACACTGCAATAATCTGGTGATCAGATGACAAGAGAATGAGTGACTTGACTCAGTGAGGCCTTTTGAACTAGGAAAGGTCACAAACAACTGACAATATGTACCGTATTTTTCGGAGCATAAGACGCACTTTTTCTACCCCCAACAGTGGGTGGAAATATCTGTGCATCTTATACACCAAATGTTGCCAAAATTTCGCCCACCCGCTGGCCCCCACCTTTCAGCCTCTACCTCCCAGCAATTTCCTCCTTGCAGCAAACAGCAAATAGCCGGTTTCAGCTTCAGCACAGCCTGATTAGCAGAAGCAGCTGACTGTCGCTTGAATCGGCCTCCCGATGATCAGCCGTTTTGGGCGACGGGGATCGGAATGGGCAGAAAATGGGGCATGCGGAGACTGAAAACGGGGCGTGTGGAGGGTGAAAATGGGGCACATGGAGGCGGCAATAGGTGATGGAGATTCCTGCAGCCTGAAACAGCTGATCGTCGGGATGCTGATCCAAGCGACAATCAGCTGCTTCTGCTAATCAGGCTGTGCTGAAGCTGAAACAGGCTGTTTGCTGCAAGGAGGCATTTTGCTGGGAGGCAGAGGCAGATTTTTTTTTCTTGTTTTCCTTCCCAAAAGCTACGTGCGTCTTATACTTTGGAGAGTCTTATACTCTGAAAAATATGATAATTGTGCATAAGCCTTTGCATCTTCCCCTGCTATTTAAGCAGGAACTGTAAGTCTAAAAGGACCTCCAAGTTGCAGACAATTCCATTTGGGTAGTGTTATTCTGTCCACAGTCAATGATAGTCAGCTTCCAAATCAAAGCAATTCAGTTTGGTAGAATTAAGTCTAAGCCTGTTTCATCTCATTCTTAATATAAATTAAGTCACTTCAAGCAATCTTGCTGAATGGTTATCCAGATATAATATAAGTGAGAGGCAAGCTTGCTTTGCTACTTTATTGTCATGGTATAGACTTGAACCTCTTAACCATGTTTGGGGACATTCATTAACCGGATTAACCTGACTACCTACTTATTAAATCCCTGCCCCTATTGGTTGGTGAAAGCCACCTGATAGTGGGGGGGAGGGGGAAGGAAAGTGATGCGTAGCTGGATCTATGAAGCAGTGCCTACTTAGTTGGGAGAAATTGTAATACCTGCCTTTAAGGTCCTGCAAGGTGCTGTCTTTTAAGATAACCAATCCAGAAAGTAGCATCATGAGCAGTTATGGACATGCCATAGTATGTCCATATAATGCCTCAGTTTCATGAGCTGCCATGGTTATCTGTAGGCTTCTGGATGCAAGGTGCTGGTTATTGCTTATAAAATCTTCCATAGCATAGGGCCTTTCTGTCCTTCATGATTTCAGCCAATCCTATATAATACAGTATAGTAGGCATACTCTAGATACCATTAATCAAACAGGGCAGTATGGTGGGACCTAGGAAGAGGGCATTCTTGTTTATTAAATAAGTTAGAACATGATCATCTGGGCCCATAGTTGACATATTGGTTGTGAATTTTCAACCTGCCTTTCCCCTCTCCAAGAAAGGTAAGTTGAATTCTCCAAGACTGAAAGATGTAAGAATGCCAAAACCAACCCTGCAAGAATGTCAAACAGTCCATCACAAACACGCAGTCCTGACTAAGGAGTATAATGAGAAAAAAACAGTATTCCAAGGATATAAATCAAAGTGAAAAAAAAAACCAAAGGCACTTTTACCCACTAGAATTAGAAGGGCAGCCCTATTACACGAAACAAAAACTGACAAGAATAAAAAGAAAACACTGAGAAAAGAATACAGATATTGATGACTACATGTAGACTGTGCCAAAAGAGCACAATTTGTGAAGAATTTGTAGAATGAGTGTGTAATGCAATAAATAAAAATAACCATCATAATCTGTGTATGTATTAATGTTAAGATGTGTTTAAACTAGTGAAATAATATTGTTACTGATACAGACAATTGTTCAAAATAAAAAATAAATTAGGAAGAGTAATGTTTTAGGGTTCCTAACTACAACCCTTCAAGAAAAAAAACCTTCAATTTATATTATAAACATTCAGAAAAAAAGCACTACTTACTTGTCATCCCTTTCTAGACATTTAACCAATATTGGTAAAATTCCAGATTTTATTAAATCATCAATAGGAGGATTTCTATCACTTGATAATAATTTTCTGTAAAATTAAAACAAAGCTAATCAATAAAAATAAAATATGAGGAAAAGATTAATAATGCTTTAAGTCTTTCAAATAAAATAGATGCCTACCTTGCAGCTTGAACAGCACTCAGCTGGATAATAGGGTTATCACTAGTAGCATTCTATAGCAACAAACAGATTTCAAAAAATTAGACCAAGTATTAAACAAATCCAGCTGAAATTAGTAATAATTATTATCAACTTACCTGTAATATAGTTTCTAGTGTAACATTTTGCTTAAAAAAGAGAAAGAAATTGTTTAGTTCCAACTTTCATTAGAATTCAGTTTTCTCAGAAAAATAACCAGCCCATGAATTTTAAAATAATGTTACTGGTATATCAAGACCCCCAAATGAATGTTTCCGTTTTCCTTATTAATCATACTAAAAATGAAAGAAATATAAAAAGAAATAAGAACTTCAATACAACGTAAGTGTTAATAGCAATATAATCTAGACTCAGATATACGAAGTGTGGCCTTGCTGATCATTCTGGATGACAACCACTGTAAGTTTTATGTGGCCAATTGTTAGAATTCAGAGGGTTGTCCAAAACAACTAGCAGGTATCTTGTCAACCTATTTCAATGTAAATTAACAAAATAAGAAACATAAACTCAATATATAACGTATGAAGGGAAAAAAGGAGAAAGGAGATATTACCAAAGTGGTCTTTAGTTTGTCTTCCAGATATTTTTCCTCTTTCCTTTATAGGTTTCAAAAAGTGTTCTTTATTCTAAGGAGATTACAGCATTCTTCTCTCAGTGAGAGAAACTGGATTGAAGAGAATATTATTCATGATTGGCCAATATGCTAAACAATGTTATGATATTGGGAAATATAGTCAAAAGGGGATAAAATCTGGGAGTGGAAAATAGGTAGCCCTTGATTTAATATCACAATTGAGACTGGAATTTCACTTGCTAACAGATGTGGTTTTTAAGCAAGTTATCACATAACCATAACCATTTTTACCATGGTCATTTAGGCAAACCATGTGGTCATTAAGTGAATCACAGTCATTAAGCAAATTTGATTTCCCCATTGATTTTACCTGTCAGAAGCCAGTTGGGGAAAGTCACAAATTACAATCGTGACTGCAACTATAAATACTAGCTAGTTGGCAAGCACTCAAATCATAATCATGTGACTGTGGGGGGATAATGTATTAAATGTTATGAAGCACTGGACACCATGGAAAAGAGGCAGTGATTCATTTAATAGAATTAACTTGTTAATATAATTGTATAATTGATTGATTATATAATTGAAATAAGCAAAAGAAAATCCACCAAGACCAGTTTGAAGAGTAAAGGAAGGACAATTAGACAATTAGTGTTTCCATTAATTAAATAACTTACTGCTTTGAAGTCAGCATCAACATCTGAATCTTCTAAACTTTCTTCCTGGGGCACATTTCTTTTTTTCAACAGATGTTCATCTCTTTTGTTCTGAAATGAATATTTTAAACCTTTTTAATGTTTACTTATTCTTCAAAGTAAACTTTAAATAAGCTTTACATGTATTAATGTTAGTCATGCAAAGTTCTGTAATTGATAAATACTTTAAATACAAAGGATTATATATTTATATCTATGACTGAAAAGTTACCTATATAAGTAATGTGAAATATATAAATAAATATTGTGAATGGGTGCATTGATTGATTATGTGCCATCAAGGGTGATTTCAATTCTTAGCGACTACACAGATTTCCTCCATGACAATTTGTTCCTAATGTTGTCCTTGAGGTCTTTCAATGGTGTACCCATTCTCATTGTAGCTTAGTCCAGGGGTCCCCAACCTCTGGGCCATGGTCGACTAGTGGGCTGTGAAGTGTTTACAACTGGGCTGCGGAAAGAGTGGACGAGCACGCATACACATTTGTTAGTTTTCTTGACTGTCCACAATATTCTCAAGAGTCTTCTCTAAGACAAAAGTTCAAAAGTATTAATACTCTGCCTATCCTGCAATTTCAATGTCCATCTTTCACATTCATTGAGTATAACATAGAATAATACCCTTGCATGTACTTTTCTGATTTTTATAGGTATAGAATGTACTTATATCTAAATAGCTTTTCCAAAGCCTTCATGGCTGCTTTACTGAGTGCTAGCCTGCAGCATATTTCTTGACAAATATTCTGGAGGAGAACTTGTATTAGCAGATGCTTGAGATATTACCTTATGCATACTTTCATACAAGCAGGTAGGAAAAAATGTAGATAGTCTGGGATGTTTCTGAATTTAATACAATTTAGTACTCAATTAGCAGCTCTGAGTTGAGAGAGGAGAACTCAAAAAGTTGTGTTACATTACTTTAAAAACTATAACTGAAAGAAAATGACAATCAAGTCCTAAATTAATGTTATAATTCAGCAATATATTGGATGAAATGAACTGCATATCATAAAGCACATGTTTCAGTCCACATCTGGGGAAGCCATCACAAGTGTGTAAAAATTAAAAAGACAAGATTTTTCACTTTAACTTGTAAAACTTGTTTTTCATTTAACTTGTAAAAGTTAATGACAGAAGGTAAAGATTCTCACTCTTTTATGTAAAAGTTCTTACTACTCAAAGTGATCAGAAATAAGGTTCTTGCTTACTCCTCCCTTAAGGTTTTTCTTTATTATCAGATTTGCTAATAAAGGGTCTTCATTTGTTGATGATAAAAATTCAGTTAAAACAAGGTCTTTTTAGACATTCATAAACAATAATGAAATGATTATAATAGGTTTAAATCAATTTACAAATAGGAGCATTTCTAAGCTAAGTTTGCATTTATTGTAGTTATACAAACAATTATATTTCAAGACTAAATAGTCCATAGTTCCAATAAACAGTTTTGAGTTTCACTAGAACTGTTTCAACACTATTCTACCCTTACCAGAAGTGTTCCAATCCTGAAATAGCCGAACAGATCTTACAGGACTGTTCTGAGATCAAAATCATTCTAATTAGGGTTAGTGGGGCTGCAAACACCCGTTTTGTGTCTGAACAGTTTGTACTCTGAATGTTTTGTTCTTCTATTTAATTCTAAACATATTTTAACACACTTATATTTTTAATATACTGAGTATACGCAACAGCTGCTACTTAAAACAGTACTTGGCTACTTTGTGTGTTTTTCACTATTTCTGTACTAAACTCTAAATACATTACTTAGACATAAATATCTGTGAGTACAATAAGTTTACTTCTAAGTGCATTTATACAGAATTGCACACTTCAAAATAAAGTGGTAGTAAATAATGCCATGAAAATAATCCTTGAAAATGCTGAAGTGGGGACTGTATATATGCATAATTAAACCAACTGCTAGTTTAATATTTTGTATAATTCTCTCATCTCAAATTTTAATAATGCATAGAAAATAAAAAAAGAGTTCCACACTCTTTCTTTTATTATTTCTATTTGATCTTAGCACCACAAAGATGAAGAAGCACAAAGACAGTAGCTTTTCTTTTTTCCAATCTGGTGTTATGAATGAGGTAAGTAGCACAACTGTAGCTGCTCTAACCCCATCTCATTAACCTTTTTCTCAACTGACTTGTGTTTCTTTTCTTTCTAATGGCTGTTAGTACAGACGAATTGGCAAATCTGTTGAGTTGACTTTCCTATTCTTCCTCAGCATTTTTTTTTTTTGGCCTTTTACTTACTTAGGGAAAGGAGCCGTTTCCCTGCACTCTAGTGCTTCCACTACCGTTTTAGGGGCCGTGGTGGCTCACATGGTAAGACGCTGGGCCTGCGCACCGCTGTCGTTGGCAGCTCAATTCCCGTGAGTGAATAAACTGCGGAGGGACAAGAAAGGAGCCTCCCCCGATTGCCTACCGGCATTCAGGCATCCCGTGGGTAAAGATAACACCGCCCGAAAAAAATCCTTTTAGAGGCAGCCAGCCACCTCGGTGATCCCTGGCTATTTAACGCACTAAATAAACACGTGCCATTTAACACGCTAAATAAATAAATAAACCAACTTTGTAAAAGGAAGAAAAAAAGTGTGCCTCTGGCATAGAGGAAGGAGCACTGTATAAAATAAAATTCACGAGTTGCTTTACTGGATTAATCCAGGCACAAAGTTTTTCTCAAGGCTTCTAAGATGAATCTAGAGAACAATGCAGTTTCAACTGAGAATGACCAAACCTGTTGTCTCCACTGCCACTGAACTTGCAAGCTGTTTTATATTGGGAAGCAAGGTCATTCTAGGCCTAAGTTTTTCTGTTTCTGTTAGTTATAGCTTCGACTTACAAATGGTTGCTCCCATATTACAGTTCTGCTCCCTTCTTAATTTATTTTATGCTCAAACAAATATTATCAGGTTATCAGATTATTCATATACTACCTCATCCTTTTCTACTCTTGACATTAATTTAGTTTAACAAAATGTTTTTACCTGCACTTCATCTATGCCATTGGGTCAGGTTAGCAGTTCAAATTTTATTCAGAAAATGATTGTTTTCAGAAAAATAATGTGTTTCAGACCAGAGCTTTGAAAACAGTTAGTGAAAAGTAATACGCAATAGGAACCTAATTTTCACAATTCCCTAGCAGAAATGGTGGTGGTGTAAAAAGAAAGATTGAAAAAAGCAAACTCCAAGAGTGACCAGAACAATGACTGATTGGTATTGTAAACTTTAGGCATTGATCCCATTAGTAACTGGTAAAAAACACAATTAGAATAAACATCAGCACTATCATATAAAGGGTCCAGAAATACTGCAGTTAAGTACCAATATTGACTCCTCAAGAAACTGTAATTAAAACCCATGGAAAATAAACTATTTTTTGAGGAGACACTATTCGTGTTCTTAGCACCACTGGGAAAAATATGAAGGCATTTCCTTACCCTATTTCTCTAGTAACCTCAAATGTTCAGCTAAGGCTCTGCCAATATTAAGAGCTATGTGAACAATTTTAGCTAAGTGGAAAATAATCCATGATTAGAAAAAACAATACTATCTGTGAAATATTTCTGCAACGCAATGAAGACTTAATAACATGAAAATGTACCCAGTGTAGAATTTATTATATACTTACTTTTCTAAGTTCAATTGTCACTTCATTTCTATGTCTTCGCATGGTCTGGAAAAGAAAAATAAAGTCACTAACATGAAGCACAGAAATTAATGCACTTGTATGTTTGCTATATTTGTAAACCACCAGATGGGAGCCAGTTTGGTACAGTGGTTAAGACATCAGGCTAGAAAATGTGAGACTGTGAGTTCTAGTCCTGCCTTGGCACAAAGCCTACTTGGGTGACCTTGGGCCAGTCCCTCTGTCTTAGCCCTAGAATGTATGCAAGAGCAAATCACTTCCAAAAAACTTTGCCAAGCAGATAGTCTCTGAGAATTGGACACAATTGCAAGGAAAAAAAATCAGATAGAAAAAATGTCTCCTAGTGATTTATATCACAAAAACATGAAACACTTAAAAAAACTAAAATCAAGATAAAATACAAATGTACAACAGATATGAGGATGGCTATTCACTCTTTGAAAGCTCTCAGAAGTAGCTGTGTGTATTAACTTCCATAAGGCCAGTGTCTGAAGTAATCCTTCAGACTTAGAGGATACCGATTACTCAATGTAATCCTTTGGAAATGTTAGAAAATTCACACTTGCACTACATATTATGAATTACATGCTATGGGTCTGTTGATTTTCTTGAATGGTGAAATGGAAAATGATTTAGTGCAGATCCTTTACTCAAGGGTTTTTCAAACTCTGTTCCATGGGACTCTAAGGTATCCCAAGAACCTGACAAGATTCCATGAGAATTAAGCCAATTTTCAATCAGTACAGTTTTCCTTCTTGATTGTGGGTTGTGGGATTCTTTTAACAACGGATTCTGCAGTCTGGAAGTTTCAAAACCTTTGCTCTACTCTATATAGACTTTTGCTTGTTTAACAACGATCCGAAATTATGACAGCCACGGAATGGGTGCTTTACATCCCATAAAGCACTTCTGGCCATCGCAAAACATTGCACCACAACCCCCATAGTCACACGCAGGTGAGCTGGGTACTTGGCAACCTGTTCTCACTTATGACCAGTTGCCAAACAACTTGCAATTGTGTGATTGCTATTGGCAATCTTCCCTGTTGGTTTACCCAGAAATTCAATAAGGAAGTGAGCAAGGAAGGTGGCAAGCTGCTGTTGCCTATCACAGAAGTGAAATTCCCTCAAGACAGGCATTTCTTTGAGAACAAAAAGGAGGGGGGAAATTTCAGCCAGGGGGAATCTCAGTTCTCCAGTTGAACTGATTCTGCTTTCCCACAGGGAGCCCTTCAAGAGCAAATGAGCTACCCACTGAGCTGCAGAAGCAGAAGTCAGATCCTGAGATCTGACCTCCATTCCTGCAGTCCTTCAGAGGAGTTCCCTTCTGTACATGAAAGGGAGTTGAACCTGGCAGGCAACTGTTCCATTCTGTCCACTTAAGACCAAGAAGATCACTGAACAACCATAATTAGGAATGCTGGAATTGAGATTGTTGAGCAAACAGTCATGTGAGTGTCTCACTTAATAACTGCTTTGCTGAATGACCAAGATTCTGGTCCCAACTATAGTCATAAGACAAGAACTACCTATGCTTCTCTCTCCAGAAACACCTGAGAAAAAATTGTTCTGACAAAGAACCAACAATACATGGAGACTTGATTCCCTAACAAAGGTAAAGAAGCTGTAGTGAGAAAAAGTACAAAGCAAGCCTTGGTATCTGTCCTACTCCAGCAACGACATGTACTTACTGCACAAAACCTGATGGAAACAACAGCCTGTATTTTAAACACTCATTGTGACTGTGCAACTTTAAGTTGAGATCAATAGTATATATGCAACTACAGGAAACAACATAAAAATATACCTACGTAACAGAAAATAAATGCTACAGAGCAGAAGGAGATTTTCATCCATTTTAAAAGAAATTTCATTCATTTTTTTAAAAAACTGAAAGTAACGAAAAATAAAATAAATAAAATAAAATAAAAAATAGCAAAAAAGGTTAATAGCCCTGTCTTTTGCTTGTAATTTTCTACTGGGCTACTCAATGGGAAGCAAAACAAATTATGGAAGTATAATTTTGACACAATATTTCTACGTAATTATAAGCTGAGATTCTTGCTCACCATGAATGCATTCTATTCCAATTCACTTGTAGACTAAATTTTTGTTACCATGTTTCAGTTTAGTAATGAAAAATAAGCCATGTTTCTGATTATACAGATATGCCAAGCTTTCAATTTATTTTTTTTTAAATGGCATTGTATATTTTATTACTGTCTTATGTTACCTCTGAAATTCCCAGTCACTATTTTATTTTTTTTATGGTACAGGTTGTCCTTATTGAACAACGAATCATGTGGTTGTTACATGAATGCATTCGACTGAATTGCCATTTTTGTGAAAACCTGGCAAAAAATCCCACTAGAATTTGGCCAAAAAAACATTACAAGTCGTGGCCATGTAACTTTGGAACGCGGCAATCAGTCATAAATGCAAGCCATTTGCCAAATGCCTGAAATTTTTCTTCCAAAAATCATCAGAGTAAAATCTGTGATTTTGGAAAACATCATCAGCATATTCTTGTTGATTGGGGGGTTGGTAATAGGTATCATATACAGGTTGTCTTTAACAAGCATTCAAAATTATGACAGACCCCCCCAAAAAGCTACTTACAATCCAGTTTTGAAGTTCTGATGTTGGATGCCTCTGGCAGTCATTTGACTACACTTTGGGGAACTCGGCAATCCATCTGTTTTTACGGCTGTTTGCAGCACCCCAGTCACATGACCATGATTTATGATGGTTTTGCCACAAGCAGGTGTATACTACTTTTTCTGGCAAAACCTAGCCCATAGCAAACAATGGGTTCACTTAACAACCAAGTGTTCAATTAATGACCCTCACAAAAAAGGTAAAACTAGTTCAATCACATGATGCTTTACCACTGTGATGAACATGATTGCCAACCTCAATTACAAGTACTACCTGTACTTTTATTTATTTTAATCCAAATGCTTTCAACAACATATTGTAGATTCCATCTCCCTTTCTATTGCTATGCTTCTTCCTTGTAATACTCTGTAGTTGCTGCAGTCCTGTCATAATAATAGTTCTACCAGATCTCCTTTTATGTGTTAAAACAGTATCTATTTTCTTGTACTAAGACATCTTGTACTCTGAGCACTATTATATGTACCATGAAGACCATTACTTTTTTGAATCAATATTTTTTTCTTAATTTTTCATTGGGGAGATTTAATAGGCCTCATACAGTTACTCTCATTTTCTTCTACAGTACAAAAGATTTATTTGAAGTTCTTCAAGGTTTTTGTCTCCAGTCCCATAGGATTCAATATAAACTATTGACAGTAACTGCTTAGGAACACACACTGAACACATGTTATGCAGGAGCTCTTTAAATAAGTCGCATCTTTTTCATGCTTGCTGCTGTTTTAATGAATCACATTAATTCTGTGGTTCCTTTAAAGATGTGCTGTGTTCATATTCCTGAACATTTTAATGCACTTTGGAATGCACAACCACTTTGAAACATGTATACACATATTTTAATTTAAACAAACTGGAACAGGTATAAAGGAATTGGATAAAGGAATTGGATTATGTTTTGCATAGAAAAGGCATACAACAGCACAATATTAAGAAATATCACATAGATGGCAGCCAAGACCTACAGTATTTCTACTGTCTGAGAGTATAGAATAATGAACTTCAGTTAACAGGAAAGATGGTTCCAACTAAATACCAGGAAAAAAATCCTAAAAACAAAAACAGCTTGACAGTAGAGCCAACAATTACCTAGAAATAATGCTCTAATTTGGATTCTTTAATTGAATTTACATGGCTCTTTCTAGCTTTACTATGGAGGAGGACTTGTTTTGACAGTAATTCCTTTAATGATCACTTTTATAAATATTGTAATTTGTAAATAATCTGCAATGAATTTCCCAATGCCACTTTTCTGTATTTATTTTGATATAGATTGTTAACTGCTGTGAGAACTTTTTTATTTTTTTAAAAAGAATATTAATTCTAGTGTGGAACTATAATAAACAATGAAAGTACCAAGAGATCAAGGTGATGTATTTGGGATTGTCTTACAAATAAGAAAAGAGAACTAAAGAGAGATATACATGCATTTATATTAGTACTATTTTATATAACAGCATGTTGAAGGGCTTCTGTACCCTGCAATATTAGAATTAAATAAGATCTATATGACACCATGTTCCAGATTGACAAGAAGATGTAATTCTTCAAGCAACATATAAATAATCTACAAAACTGTCACGAAAGCCAATAATATGCACTAGCTCAACACGTTGCAATATAAATGTGCTCTTCTATAGAATATGGTATTCCAATTTTATTTATTCCCCTCTACCCTAGAAAAAAGTCACCATTTTGTGATAGCTGGGCATGCTCTGCTTTTCTTGAGTTGTCCTAAAGTTCTTCTATGGCAAAAGGTCCTGTGTCTTCTATGGCAAAAGGTCCTGTGGATCTGATTTTCCTCTTTGCATGGAGGCTACCATTCAAACAAAATAAAAACTGCTACTCATAGCAATGCATGAGTAGTATATTACAATATTACTATTACAATATTACTATTGAATAGCTAACCAAATATTTACTTTGACCTTGAATTAGTCACAAATGGTGTAAAATTAATTTTATGAAAAAGTGTAGTTCTTGTGAAATGTTACAGTATTTATTGCATTACCACTTGTATACATGTTTTACAACAAAATCTTAGAGTCCTCTTTGAGTCAATTAGTCAAGTTCTATATATTTGATCTAGTGCTTATATTGAGTCCAGTTTTGGTCGTGATACAAAAAAGATGTTGAGACTCTGGAAAGAGTGCAGAGAAGAGCAACAAAGATGATTACGGGGCTGGAGGCTAAACCATATGATGAATAGTTGCGGAATTGGGAATGTCTAGTCTAAAGAAGTGAATGAATGCCGGTGACATGATAGCAGTCTTCCAATATTTGAGTGGCTACCAGAGGGAGGAGAGGGCTCAAACTATTTTTCAAAGCACCTGAGAGCAAGAAAAGAAGTAACAGATGAATGTTTAACAAAGCGAGATCCAACCCCAGAATGAGAAATTTCCTGTCAGTGAGAACGATTAATCAGAGGAACAGCTTGCCACCAGAAGGTGGTGCTCCATCACTGTAGGTTTTTAAGAAGAGATTGGAGAATCATTTGTCCGGAAGGGTATAGGTCTGTGATGGCGAACCTATGGCACGCGTGCTGGAAGTGGCATGCAGAGCATCTCTCCAGGCACGCCAGCCATCACCTGTTGCTCTTCCGGGTTCCGGCGTGTGCATGCGTGCCGGCCAGCTGGTCTTCGCATGCACATGGGCGCCAGAAACTCAGCTTTCCAGTGCGTGCATGTGCACTGGGTAGCTGCTCGTCCAGTTTCCTGCGTTCCCCTGCATGCACGCGCGTGCTCCCGTTTCAGCACTTGGTGCCGAAAAGGTTTGCCAACACTGGTATAGGTTCTTCTGTTTGAACAAGGGGGTTGGCTTAGGAGACCTCCAAGGTCCCTTCTGTTATTCTGTATTCTACTGTTCAATTTGAGTGCATTCAGCCACAGCAAAATACAGAATTACAAAATATTTTTGGCTGGGAGGGTACAGATGCAAAATTCTGGGATGCTGCACACCTGCTGATTTCTCTCTGTTGTGAATAAGAAGGTTATATCAATTTGATGATGTACAAAACAACCTTTGTCACTGCAGTTGTAATAAGTTTCAAGAGCTGAAAAAGCAAATGTCGGGATCAAAAATTTTGGGATCTAAATCTCTGCTTTAATTTGTCTCTTACTACATGACATGTTTATTGTTATTATTTCTGAACATTCAAGAGTGTAATCAGTCTGTATATAATTAATGGAGCATAGCCCTTCTGCATGCAAGTAAGTCCTGAATTTGATGCTGCAGGAAGTGTGAAGAAGAAATTTAAGTATCCTGAAGTAAGATGGATTTCCTATTGAAAATGCTTCAGACCCACCTCATGATTAACAATATTAGCAATAGATGTGCTATACTGGGGAATTATTATATATTATTCTCCTACCCTAATTCACAATGTAGAAATAAATGGGCCAGTCTTTTCCAATCTGGTACTCTCGAGATGTTTTGTAATTTCAGCTCCAAATTATTATGCTGGTTGGGAATCAGCCTAACCCATCTATCAGACATAACAAAAGGTGGTTACTGGAAAATGTTGTAAACTGTATTTTCAGCTTGCTGCAATAGAAGCTTAATACATATTAAGCTGTACACATAAGTATAAATATACATATGCATGCCTATACATGCACATATACACTATATTCACAAAAAATGCAGCAATATTGCAGAACCTAACCTGCAGTTCATAACTATCATAATACATTTCTTTTTCAAGTCATAGTATCTTCCAACTTGCAATATGGTAATAATGAATTACATTTACTTATATTTTCTCCTCTCTTCTGAAACATATCAAATTCAAATTTATTCATCACAGCCCTGAGACAAGATACAGACAAGATATTGAACAATCCTTCTGTATATATTTGTATATGTGTATAAGAGAAACAGAATAAGTAAAATGGAGTCTAAAAATAATTAAGAACATTGTTGCTAAAACCCTAACCCTAACCAACTATTATCAGAAGTCCAAAGTAATGGAAACACATCTGCCAAACTTCAGGAGTTTGCTAAGTTTGTTAAAACTTATATATAGGGTGGATGTTGCCAATGAATTATATTAAATGATAACATCCAAAGTAATGTATTGTAATTAAAATATGCTGATGAGGATGACAGGTTAAATTTGACTGGACACATTCCTAGACAATAGATCAGTCATTTTAACGATGGCAGTTAAATTAAAGATCCAGAGGCCAAGCACAAAGGACAAATGGGAGAAGGCCAACATTTTCATATTTTTCTTTTGCTCATTATTATCTCAAATTTTCCTTATTACAAGACACTGCCACTGTGGATCAGAGCTTGCTTGCTTGCTTTATTTATTAGATCGTTTTTATTCTACCTTTATTACTTTTATAAGTAACTCACGGCAGCAAATAAACGTATTATTCCTTCCTCCTATTTTCCCAACAGCAACCCTGTGAGGTGGGTTGGGCTGAGAGAGAGCGACTGGCTCAAAGTCACCCAGTTGGCTTTCATGCGGAAGGTGAGACTCAGAGCCTCCTGGTCTCTAGGCCAACACCTTATGTATCAATTACTATTTTATTGAGATTTTCAAAGGTTCCTTCTGAATAATTAGGCATGCTGCAGTAAAAACTTTACTGTAATGAGGAAGACCAAAGTTTGGGCAGGACTGATCAAACTAGCAATAGCACTTAGACTTATATACCACTTTATACTGCTTTACAGCCCTCTCTAAGCAGTTTTACAGAGTCAGCATATTGCCCCCAACAATTTGGGTCCTCATTTTACCCACCTCAGAAGGATGGAAGGCGTAGTCAACCTTGAACCTGGTGGGATTTGAACTGACAAATTGCACGCAACGGGCAGTCAGCAGAAGTAGTCTGCAGTACTGCACTCTAACCACTGTGCCACCAAGGCTCTGATTCTGATTGTTTACAGTAATGAAAGACTGACCCAGTTGGGAATGCTTATCTCTTTAACTGTACTAAGAGGATGACTATTTTTTCACAATGGTACATCAGATGTTGTTAACCTTCAGTATGAAACAAATGCAATGGGGACTACACATTTGGTGGTTGTTTTTTTCACTTAGACTCCCTTTACATGTATCATTAGGACTCACATTAAAAGGCAAAGATATCCCAAAAAAAATCAGACAATTTTTGGAAAATACTAGGATTGAAATTCTATAATTAAATGCAGAGTGTACTGCTAATCGTTTCTTGTATATTCAGGTAAGAATATACTAACAAGTGATCTACCCTAGAAGAGATAAGATGAAAAGGATAATGTATTTTTCAACCTTTCTTTTCTCATCAGTTCAAAAGCAGCACCCTGTACTACTCTTCTCTAAAATAGGGCAACAAGGAAATGCCACTGATTTACAAAAGACCTCTTCCCCACAAACAATTGTGTACTACAAGCAAATACATGATGAAGGAAAAACAGAATATTTAGGAAAAGAGTCCTCATCTGATTTTCGGCATCTTCAGCAGGTATCATTCCACACAGCTTTGCCTCTGGTTCCAGATAACTATTATTGGACAAAATGTGTGATGAGTCAATAATCTGATGTTTCAGAGTTAATATATCCTTAGACTAAGTATTCTGAATGCAGAAGAAAAGTTAGTAAAAATACTTAAAGGAGGATCTCCTTTGTATTGTACAGTGCAAACTTCCTTGCTGTACACTACTCTTCCACACAGGTACTGTATATATGTATATATATAATGTGAATGCCAAGATACTTAGGGTTTTTAAAATTTAATACACTGCTTTTCTTTTTTTGCACATAAACAGTACCCCAATTTCCTATCCAATGGTGTCTATTACACCATAATTAGAACAAAAGGGGAATACACTGGGAAATAGATAAAAAATTCCCAGTTTTATCAACAATATTCTTAAAAAATTATTTAAAAATATGACCTGACTTTCTGAACCAATAAGTAAGATTCCAAATCACTTTTCACTTACACAGTGACAAAACACAATTATTTACAACTTGGAAGCACCAGCAGGATTCTTCTTATTAAGTTTGCTTTTTCCAATGAACAATATTCTTGTTGCAATAATTTGTATTTAGTCTGTTTCCTGAAAATTAGGTTGGCTTTTGATACCATTGACCATGGTATCCTTCTGAACTGGTTGCAAGGGCTGGAAAAGGGAGACATCGTACTGAGTGGTTTGCCTTACTCCTCAGTGATCAGTCTCTGTTGATGTTGATCGGGGAAAGGAGATTGTGCCCTTGTCCCATCACTTGTGGAATGTCTGATGTCTCAATGCTCTTCCCCCTTCTGTTTAACAACTACATGAAACATTTGGGCTTTGGCATCATCAGTATGTTGATACCCAGCTGTACATCTTACCCATGGGTTGCACAGATGAAGCTGTCAATGTACTGACCCAGTTTCTGCAGGTTGTGCAGATCTACATGGGGAAGAATAGACTGGCTCAATTCTGACAAGACTGTAGCTATGACTGTTCGATCTCACTGAGGTGGGAATATTTTTATCACTGGTCTTGGATGGGTTGTACTTTCCAATTCAAAATTGCAACTTGGGGATCTTCCTGGATAAGCAACTCCTGCTTGAAAATATACCAACTGTGCCTTATTCTCAACTGAGAAGCCCTTCAGATAGTTGTTCATGCCCTCAACTCCTTCACGATTGGACAATCGCAATGCCCAATGTATGATGCTGCCCTTGAAGATCACCTGGAAGATGCAGCTGCTGGAAATTACAGTCGTGTGAACAATATAACAGGCACTTCATGTTATGCATTGCATAAATGCACTAGATGAACTTCATGGATTGCCAGTAGGCTTCAAGGTGCAATTCAAGGTGAAAGTCATCTTCTATAAAGCCCTTCAGGTGCATTCCAGGTCTCCTTTATCAAATGTTGCCAACTATTGGAATCAAGGAAGTATGTCTCCTATCAGTACTCCTGCCTTCTGGAACAGTATTCCCCACCCCCCAAAATATGAATAGTATCTACTTCCCTGGGGTTTTGGAAAGCTCTTAAAACTCGGCTCTGATCACAGGACTGGGTTAATATGTTTATTGGGGAATTTGTGGTCCCCAGTCGTAATCTGTATGGTTTATTATTTTGGTTGTTTTACTCTGCCTGTTTATGTATACTTAACCATTAGTACTGTTTCTGGATTTTGTAAGCCACCCAGAGCTTAATGGAATGAGTGGCTGTAACAAATATATTTAAATTAAATAAAGTGCTTATATGATAAACATTACTGAAAACTATATAATTTAAATCACTCTGCCCAGACTGCAGTAAGAAATTAATCCCTATATTTTCTATCCTTCCTAACGGTCACTTTTTTCTTCCAAGGCAAAATTTGATTTGTTTCAGGCTTTCTTGTTATCCCTCTCTTTAACGTCATTACCTAACACTGGTTTGGAGTTTAAAGATATCTATTTTTTTAAAAAATTACCATGGATTGCTTATTACAATCTCATCACTGATATATTATCTAAATCTTGGGGGAGGAGAAATCTCAATGGGTTAAAAGAATCAACTTTTAAATTTTAAGCCCACAAAGTATGAAACAATCGAAATAAGACTGATGCAATAAGAAAAAAGCATTTTCCAAATACATAAATAGTATGAAGTACTATCAATGAAAATATATGATTACTGCTGTCACTACAGCACTAAAAACATTACTGATACACCTTTCTTTTATTTATGCCAATATTCTTCAGTTTGCTACTATTTTAGGGATAAAAGTTTCTAGTTGCTCCTTTAATCTTGACTGTCAAGCTTTTTGAATGAAATGGGGACATAAATGTTTTAAGCACATAAACTGTAATATTAAATGGAATAGCACCATCTAGTTGTCCTAGTGAAATTCGATTAACTTGGGAAAGAAAGGAAGGACCATTGTACTACAGCTCTCAACTGCATTATAAAGTCTTTAAAACTATAGTGTTGAAATATGGTCTTCTACTTCCAAGATTATAGTTTTAAAAACTTTATAGCTGGAGATTTAACATCACTGTTTAATCATGCTTGTGGTAAAATATATGGATCCAAACAATGTAAGCATATTAAACATGCCACATTTCAGTATAAATATTTGCAAATACAAGCAACAACAAAATATATGCAATATATGCTACACATATGATATATGCAACACATACATATCAGTATGAAGCAGAATTTTGCTTCTTTTTAAGATGTGAAAGTGCAATAATTTCTTCAAAGGTTTGATTAGCTAGCCACCACAACTATAACTGAAAAAAATAGAAACTTTACATATTGTTGATTATTGGAGCCCAGGGAAAAGTACTGATCAACCAATATTATATCTGAAGTTACCAAATAATGAAAGGAAAGGGGTATTCTGAACTCTGAGACATGTCATTAATTATTTTGATATTAACATCATTAACTATTATAGGAATCCATAATTTCTGAATCAGGAAGATTCAGAATCGACAAATATGGGAAATATTAATATCTACTCATAGGAGACCTTGCAAATAATTATCTCTGAAGGATTGGGTGAGTGATCTCCAAAGCAGCTAGTTCGCAAGATGAAGTATAAAATAAAAAATACGTATTATGCTTGTGTAAGAAAATAACTGAATTCTATGGCGTTCCAGGTATACTGCCATACACTACTGTATGACAGACCTCTAAAGCCTAACAAATCAAGTATAATTAAAAAATATATAGTCTGTCTCTTACATTTATTATTAGATTTATATCCTACCTGTACCTGCACAACTCAAGGCAGTGTACATTATGCTCCTGCCGTGCTTTGTTTAACTATAATTTTTAAACAAGCCACAACTGACCAGCTACTACTACAATATATTAAGCACTGGTTATTTGTGTATAAACTGTCAAAACCAAATAACTCAGCCTACAACTATATTACCATATTGCATCATAAAGAAAACTATTCTTTAAATCTGAATACAGTCTCAGAAAATTGAACTTACGTAGAACAACTTGATTTTTTTTCTTCCTTCTTACATTTGTAGTTAATTGTGAAGTACTGCTGCCAGGTAAAAATACAAAAGCTCACTTTTGTTAAGGAGCAAGTGATATCACCAACGTAAAATGGTGTTCTGTGGCTCATACCGTGAATTAAGCATTTGTTTAGGGGGTAAAATTAAGTTTTCTTCAGAAAATAAGAATGACCCAAACCAACCCAATGGACTATATATGCATCCAGAAGCTGCAATACACTGGAGCGATAAAAGCAATAAAAGGAAGATCAAACTTGGTAGGAATTCCACGGAGATGTATAGTAGGTGCATCAGAAGTAATTAGGAAAGCAAACAGAGACACTGTAAATCTCTTCCCAAAGCCTTACTAATAAGGAAGCTAAAGAAGTGACAGAAATAGGCTGTCAGAGCTCTCCTAAGTATCTCATTCGGAATCCATGCCATTATGTACACTATTCTGGGGGAATGATAAAGGACAAAGAAGATCGGCCAAGCCCCACATTTCAGCGTCCTTGGTGAAGAGTCAGAATAAAGATTACGACCTGCTTCCCCACCACCAGAAGGTGAGCAAGACTGATAGGACTAACCAGGCTCTCGCCCTGCCAGCGTTATTATTGTGTCTCATGGCCAAGAATTCAAAGCGAGCCCGATCAGCCCGGAGTCCCTTCCACCGTCTAGGGAAAGAGCCGAATCACAAAGGGAGCCTGAGAAACCCCGCTGCCCGCCCGCCCGCCCGCCCACTAAAGGGCCGGATTCCCCCATGCCGGCCCGGTCGAGGTGGGCAGAGGGAACCAGGCCGGGCCCAGCAGCAGATGGCGGAGGCGGTGCGTGTGTCGGTGCGTCTGCCTACATGGTCCCACCACCGGGCGCACAGCCACCAAGCCTCCCGCGGGCTGAGAAAGTAAAACCCGGCCACTCCCCCACCAGACGGAAAAGGACTGTCCCAGGCCGGCACAGACCTCCACGTCGCGGCCCTTATTCTTGAAGCTCTTGAAGCGGTGGTTCTCCAGGCCGGCGGCGGCGTTGTCAGCCATGACGACGGCGACGGCGGCGGCGGCGGCGGCGGCAGCGGCTCTCGGCTGAAGCAGCGACGACAGCGCGCGCGCGCGAAAGGGGAGGGGGGCGGAACGGGCAGGCAGATGCTCAGTGACGAAACAAATGGGAAACGGCGGAGGGCGGCGCATGCGCCCGGCCGGCTGGACTGTTGCAGGAGCAGAGAGAAATTCCGACGCTTCAGTGGCCGGGAGACTAAGCCTGCCGCGGTAGGATTGCTTCCACTCCTTTTTCTGAGCGGAAATGACAGCTGCCCATGTGCGGCGCAGGAATCGAGGGTTGGGTTGGGGCCGGGCTGAATAAGCGGGAAAGTAGAGGCTGAAGGGAAAGTAGTTGCTCGGTTTTCCTCTAACCCGGCTGAAGTCCGCTAAGTGGTCTGAAGTTCACTGAGGCTCCCAGGGAAGAGTTTAGCTAGCAGCCGCCGTAAAGGGACGGGCGGTGGGCTTTTAGGGTCAGCAGAAGGGGTGCGTTTGCCCGGAGTGCGGAGCAGTTAGGTGGCCTTGGTGAATCTAGTCGTTATGTCTTATAAGTCGAGGGCGATCACTTGTCGCCAAGGTAGAAACCCGACTAATTTTGTCTTATTGAAGAAACCGTGGCTAAGCAAATAGATTTGATGTTTCTTGTTGTTTAACTTGCCATATAAAGCAACAATTAAAAACGTTCACTGCCAGTAATGCTGTGCTCACCCACAAACTTTGTAAGGCTTGGATTTTTTTTTCATGAATGCAGTATTCAATAGAGTTGGAAATAGAATTAGTTTTTGCCTCTCATATTGGGATACCTGGCAATATTCGGAAACCTATTAAAGAATCCCATGCCATGTCAACAGCCATGTGACCATTTCAAAATCTACCTCGAGGACCACAAAGTGTTTGCCGTGGATAAATCAATTCATTCTTCATGCTCTGGCATGAGGTTTCCCCATAAGGCATAAACCCTGAGATATAACTGTGGACTTATTATGGGCTTATGTAAAATAAAAAGAGAAAGTGTAGAAAGTTGCTCTGACCCAAATACCAGGGTAAGACTTTTTTTTTAACTGAAACTTAGATTTGCATACTTTGTGCAAATAGAGGACTAGGACTATCCATCCTTGGAAACTGGTAGATCCTAAGCGATTTCAGAAATTTTCAAAAAGTTTCCCAATTTTTGGACCTAGCTGGTACAGTATTTGGAATGCAGAAATTCTAATGGATAGTTAATATGACCACACTTAAGTATTTTCTTCTAACAAAGGCAGCAGTTGGCTTTACGAGTTAGTGGAGAATAAACAAATAGAGACAGATGGGATGCAAGTTGAAAAAAAACCAAATCTCCAAGTTTGATCAAAAGCAAGTCAGTTGATTTAATGGCAGTGATATTAGCATCCTCAAAGTGTGATTTTTCTTTCTTCTTTGCATGATTTAATATTGCTTTCAGAGTTTTGCCAAGAGATATTTATCACTGAATAAAATTACCATTTTAAAATGCTGCAGTTCAAACAGTTTAAAATATATTTTGATTTATATAACTGCCCATCTCATCACACTGACTATGGGTGGCTAACAACAGTTAAAAACAGAAAAAGTAATAATCAGCTGCCAAGATAAAAGAGCAATCAACTTAACCACCTTGTGGGCTCTGTTTCCAAAGCCCCAATGCAGAAACACAGTCACATCTTCAAGGTCTTGCAAAAGACCCTTACAAACCAGCAATCAGGGTTAATCTAATCTCTGTGGAGGTGATGTCCCAAAAGGCAGGCAGAATAGCTAAACCACTCTCTTCCTGGGCCCTTTAAGGTGACATTCTTGATGGGACCAGTTCATTCTGCCAAATTAGGTGGGATGAGTAGAGATACCTGGGGAGAGGTAGTCCCTCAAAGCACCATCTGGTCTCCCCCCCCCCAGATTTTCAACTACTATACACAAAAATAAGGCTCCCTCATCCGTATAGCTACCATCCAGACAAACATGGGATGGCAGTAAGAGATAGAAAACTATACCAAAGATGTGGATAAAGTTCTTTGGAGAAAAATGTAGATATTTTTATGATTATGGTTGCTGTTCTTTTAGTTTAATTACACTTATCAAAGATTGGCTGTGTCCAGGAACTGATTTTTTAAAAAGGTTTTCAGTTATCTTGAAAGCCATGCTCTCACAATCAATCTCCAAGAGATTCTTTCTGACTGTGAAAATCATAATACCTATCAGTCAATTGCAGCCACGCTAGTTGCAGAAAGATAGTTGAACAACTAGCAGTGATATACAGCAATTCTAAAATATTTTGGTTTATTGATTTTCTAGAGAATAATGATGTTTTCTGGCTAATATTTACTTTTATTTTATTTATATCCCGCCTTTATTATTTTCATAAATAACTCTAGGTGGCAAATGTATCTAATACTCCTTCCTCCTCCTGTTTTTCCCATAATAACCCTGTGAGGTGAATTGGGTTAAGACTGACTGCCTGGCCCAGTTACCTAGCTGGCTTTCATGCCTAAGGTAGGGCTAGAACTCACAAACCAGCACTTAATCATTAGACCAGACTGGCTCTCCAAACAAGCCAGTAGTTAACTGATAAATCACTGTACAGGTAGTCCTCCCTTAACAATTAGCTATTTAGTGATTGTTCAAAGTTATAACAGATTCCCTCCCCCCAAGCTTCTTACAACACAGATCTGGAATACCAAAATGGCTCTTCCTCATGGTCACATGATTGCATTTTGGGAGCTTGGCAACCAGCTCACCTTTATGGCTGGTTGCAGTGGTCTGCAGTCCCATGACTGCAATGTACTTTTTTTCTGCTTTCATCCTTTTCAGCCAGTTTCTGACAAAAAAAGCTTATAGGAATGGATTCGCTTAAGAATCATGGCGTTATTTAATGACTGCCCCCCAAAAGCCATAATATTGGGTCAGTCACATGGATGCCTTTCAATTTCCATTACTTACAATGAAATTTTGGGCTCCATTATGGTCACAAGTTGAGGACTGCTTATATTATCCTGGAATGGCTGTTTAGAGCTAATATGATGTAGTATACAACATCCCAGAATCTATTCTTTCAGAATGAGAAATGTCTGTTTCTAATTTGTCTCAATTCTTCAGTCAAGATACAGAATGCAGCAAATACTCATATGATGAAGTAGCTGTACTCCACATCTAAAGAGGATTAAGAGTTTATATTTTGGTCTTATGAATACAAATCTTAGAACTGAATCTCCTTATTTTCTAACAAGTCTGATAAGAACAAAATGGAGTCTACATCCTGAAAGCTCATTGAAAAGAGATGTAACAATTTAACAATATCAGTTGGAAGGATGGTCTTCTAGTCCAACCCCCTGCTCAGGCAGGAAGCCCTATACCATTTTAGATAAATGGTTGTCCAATCTGTTCTTTAAAAATTCCAGTGTTGGAGCATTCATAACTTCTGGAGGCAAGTTGTTCCACTGATTAATTGTTCTGTCAGGAAATTTGTCTTTAGGTTGCTTCTCTCCTTAATAACTAATTAAATGTATCCTTCTACCCAATCAAGGAACTGTAAAACCAGTTTTATCAAGATGTGACTGTCCAGATCATGATTTTAACTGGAAAGTTTTGAGGCAGTTCTACAGATTTTTAAAGCTGATTTTATTAGAGTGTACACAAGCAACAATTTATTTTGAAAACCTACATTCAGAAGATGTGGTGGTTTGTGAAAACTTTAATATTGACAGGTAATATATGAAATGTTCAATATATATACTATTGAAAATATGGAATAAGTTAAATCCCAAAACATGTTATAAGACTTCCAGTAATGCAGTGGAGGGAGATCTGTTTTGAGGATCACATTCAGATTTATGTAGTGTTTGAAGATCACAAGTATTAACATGGTTGAACAAAAAGTAAATTAGAGGCCGGAATATTAAAATGGCAGAGTTTAAATTCATATTTAATGTTATAAAGTATGCTATCTCTGCTGTAGCCAAACAGATGCTTTTAAGAGGACTAGGAAAAGAGCATGAAATAAAAATTATCCAGGATGGCATATATTTAAATTTTGGGAATGAATTTTAAATCAAAATCAATTCGAAAAATATTTTAAATTTTATTTTCTCAACTACACCTTTTTCATCTTTTCAAATGCCCTATAATAACCAAAACAGATGTTCTTTACACATACTTTAGAATATTCTATCTTTAATTTTAAAAGGATCAAATGGGCAACTGTAGCTAAAGTATATCTAGAAACATATACTGTTTGTTACTATTACCCATTTTATCCCTTGTTGATACACTTCCCTGAAATGTTGGCTACTGTAGTAAATTGGGTTAAATGCATGACTTTGTAGTAGCAGACTAAGCGTTTGTACACATATCTTTTCAAGTGCAGAATTTGGAGTTACAGAATAAATGGCAATAGCACAAACTGAATTCATATATATATCTGTAACTAGCTGTTGGAAAAGAATTTCCTACAAGTCTGAAAAAGGACACCTCCCTGAGGAATAATAAAGTTAATAAGGAAGTTTTCTAACATTAGTATATTATGAAGAATGCACATTCTTTAAATCTTAAGACTACAAAGCCTATATAACAAAATAGAGCAAATCACTTTCACTTATTTGCCATGGTATAGTTAAATATATGAAATCTCAGAAAGTTATTTCCGCTCCCTGCCTCCCACAACAAAATACAAGGACAGACAAAAGCTTATAATTCTGATATAGCAATTTCCTTACAGCAGGTTTCATAGTTCTGGATGTACAGGAAGTTGTATATATAGTTTCAGTGCACAAGAAAAGCAATTTAAAATAACCATAAAAATGAACATAGAACAGTTTGTACATTTTATATTTTGCAGAATTCCAAAAATGTAATGAAGAATTAAAAAAATAAAGCTTTATCACAACAAGCAGTAGGCTACTCAGTACTACTTTGTTTGTACCATTGACAGCTTTCGTATGATAGATATTAGCAGCCTGGTTTTTAACAGGCAGCAATTTATTCTGATTTTAATGTAAATGCTCAGAAATAAATGTTAGAACCCTAGTGCTTAAAAGGATAACAGGTATCAATATTTTCACTGTTTGTTTTTATCCTCAAAATTACTTTCTCTAATTACTACATATATTGAAGAAACATTGTTGAATAACTATTAGACTCTGCTATTTTATGGAAATGTGACAACATTTACAAAACAATTTCACTGTATAGCATATTATACAGCATTCTTAAGAATCCATTGTCACTAAATGCTGTCAGCTGTATCTCTTTACATCAAATACAAATATTATCATATCACAAACAGTAGATAAATCTAAACCAGCAACATAGTTTCCAAACATTATAGATATTTTCCCAAACATTAAATAGACTGATCAAATACAACATTAGTATTCTGGGAATAATGTGAAATTTGAAAGAATGGGTTGTAAAAAGTGCTAGTTAATAAATCTGCAGTGGGAACCTTCAGAAAATCTGCTGTTCAAAGAGTATCTTTTCAAAACCTGCAGGAGGAGCATGACAGAAGTCACTGAACTGACAATCCAAAATGGCGCTATCGTCAACTATAAGGAGAAAAAAAAAAGAAAAGATATACATATCACATTCAAATGCTTTATTACTGCAAACCTCATTGGGTGTTCAGGCTTTCTATGAGATGAAGTGCATTGCAGAGATGTTGCAATTCCTGCCCTCTAGAATGATCTCCACAAAGAGATTTGCATGCTTCCCCCCTTTTGTGTTATTCAGGTTGTTTCGACAAGCCTTGGCAACAGGTGATTATGGAGCCCCTTTTATTATGGTCTGATCTGTTTTGATTTTGTTTTGTTATTATGTTTTATTAGTCAGCTGTATTCTTTTACATGTGGTTTTTTTCAGCTGTTAAACCACACAATCATTTGCCAATCTATAATAAATAAGCAGCTTACTAACCCTGAACTTTCTGCTGCATTGCCAATGATATACTGTAGCTATATGTTTTATTTTTTTAGACTGCTGTGCTGAAATAAGTGCCATACAAAAATTTAACAGGTACATAAGAAGTATTCAATAGAGGTAGTAGTTAACATGGAATAGAGAGGAAAAGATGATGATTTAGCCCAATTACCCAGTTCAGTTTATGGATGAGCAGGTAGCTGAACCCAAGTGAAGTGTAACATTTGATTCAGTAAAATAGATTGTGATAATGTCTCCTTACCATAGACTGCAGGGAAGACTGTTCCTCTGATTCCTGAGGCTGGACAGTGCATATTTTTTCCATTTAAATAAACATTTAGTTCTACATGGTCATATGTAATACCCTGTAAGACAGATACGAGTTTTATATATAAACGTTTAACTACCTTTTGGTTTTATTTGAACACACACACACATTTTATTCTGAACATTTTAGGCTGATATTTAATACATTTTTATTCCATCTTTATTATTTTATATGTTAACTCAGGCCAGTAAATATTCCTTCCTCTTTTTCTCCACAACATGAAAGTATTCACTGCCAACTGAAACAATGCTTGTCTCAGAAAACAATAAAATTACAATTATCACATTTATGATTATTGCAATTATCATAAATAGAAAAATCTTGTCCCCTACTATAAAGACAAAAGGTGACATTAAAAAAGATACTCTTGAAGCAAAAGATCACAACTTCAACCTTACTTTGGATTTCTAACACTGCTCCACATAAACTGCTAAATCACTCTTAGATGGGGGGGGGGGGGAAGTAGGTGACTATAATTCCCTACTTTGGAAATCTGTCTGTTTCCCTACTATAGTCTTTTAGTCAGCATTCAAAACATGCTGTCAAAATTCCAAACACAGAACTGCAACTGGAAGGACCACTAAAAACAGTGACTATATCATCTTGGAATTTGTAATTGTAAGGACTCTGAAAACTCAATTAGTTATACTTTGCATTTTAAAATACTTGGTCTGAAAAAAATAAAGAATTTATCATGATTCAAATTTAGAATGGAAAAAAGGCTTCCAAGAGAAAATAGAATTTTAGAAAGCATAATAGAAACAAGGATAATGAAACTTTATTCCTGTACTGAAAATCAAATTCTGCTATATCTCTCTGCTTCTGTGTGACAGAGGAAGAACTACCTGTTTATTTAAATTGATTAGAATATTAGCAAATTAAATATAGAAAATATTACAAAAAACACTTGATCATGGTTGTTTTTTTAAAAAAACAAAAATATATGAGGAAGAAAAACTAACAACTAATTAGATAGGGTTGAGTTTTTTTTTTACATATTATTGGAATCCACAAGCAGGAAGGACCATAAAATGAGGAAAGTTAATAATAAAATCCTTGTCAGATTCTTAAGTAGATGTCCAGAAAGCAACAAAGTTCTACCCATATTATTGAGAGATTTTACAATTTTACCATTTTTAAATCTATCCTAAGAAACTAAACATTAACAATGATGCTTCACACAAAAATATTCTGCAATTTGGTAGAAAAAATATTATCTATTGATGAGTATCTATGAAACATGCAATATGAAAGCTATATTCATTTATGAACAATATAAAAGACAATGTGCCTGATTCACATTATACAATACCCATTAAGCAATATAGAGATTACTCTACTGATGAACTTTTTCTGATATAAACAAACCTGTCTGCAACTCCAATCTAGAAGGTGTCAGAAGTCAGGTTATATATACACTTGGATTTACAAATAAAATGGACTTATATGAACAGCCTCTTGGAAGTAAGTCAAGTACTGTTTGTAATGTTTAAGCTCTGCTATTAAAATGTTTTTGTGAATGCTGTGCTATATTAAACTAATATTTTTCTACAATTTTCCCCTCTTTTATCTTCTATTAGAATAATATTTCAGTGAAAAGGGAATGACTTCGCTATAAATATGTCTGTTTCAGTACAGATGTATGTTGCCAGCTTTTCAAAGACACGCGTGTTAAATTTTTGTAAGCTAACAGTAACTTTAACCAAAACAGACATAAAACAGACATATAAAGGTATGTTTTGGTACAGAGCAATTGCTATTTGTGAGATTTTAGCAATAGGTCACTTTCGTTTCCGGTATTTTGATTTGCATAAATGATAGTGAAAAAAACAAACCGAAACTCACTACAACATCACCCTCCTGTGGCAGACTGTTTGCTGGCAATCTGTTCTTTTCTTCATTGCTGTAGTAAAGAGTTCCATCATTTCTCAGAACTAGACTATTTACATCATTCCCAAAAGGAATTTGGTTCAAGTTGACTTTCTGAGTTGCAACTCCAACACCCCAAATTCCTGAAATCACAGTAGAGGCAAAAAATGGAATGGCAGAGTCAATTAGATAAAAAACAGGGAAAATAATTCCAAGAGTTTTTCTGGGTTTGCCACACTAAGAAGCAATTCTAAATTGTCTCCAAAGAAGATAATGATACTTAGTATTTCATTGTTTTGAGAAAACATTCATAAATGAAAGCTGATAACTATGATAGCTGAAATTTGCATATGCAATTCTATAGCTGAACTTTTCCTAACTGAATGATCACTGAAAAACTGCAATAAGTGGATGAAGATATTAAGTTATATAAGGATTAGAAATCTTCAATAGCCATTACAACACTGTTCATAGTATTTATAAAATATATATAAAATATAATTTCCAAATGACAGTCTATCTGTACAGCCATTACAGAGATTGATTCTATATGAATATGAAATGAATGATTGAAAAAGATGATTTTGACTGACCTGTAGATTGAATTTTAAATTCAAAGTAGCTCTTGTTCTGATGCAAAGGAGCATTAGCTAAGCAACCCCCTGTACCGCATACTCGTCGTCCATTTTTTACGACAACGACATCTGTTCCTGCAGAATATAAAGCAACAACAAGCAGAAAACACTTTGAACTATGTTGAAGACTTACAATACAATTTTTATGCAGACAACCAACATTGATTTCATTGAAATTCATTGTCAAGGAAATGTAACAAATGTTCATTTGTTTTTCATCCCTATACCTTGTTCCACCTGCCTTTTTTTTTTACAGAGATCCTATAGCACCCAACACAACGTGTGGTGAAGTAACATTGGGAGATTACAAGTGCATGTAGAGTTGGAGGGTTTAGCCACTTTTCAAGTTGTCCAAGGGAACATAGATAAATAAGTTGTTTTGAAAGGAGGCATTCCATTGTCAATGCATATATCCAAGGGTGGGCTGCTGGGGGTTTGCGGGGGTTCAGGTGGACCCTTAGTGAAGATTCTGTGGGGATCGCTGACCCCCAAATCCCACTCCTGGCTGCCTCCTCCCACCCCTCCCAGGAGTCTCCATGTGGCCCGTGGTGGATGCAGGTTAAGGGCAGGGCGTGCGCGGAGGCTTGGGGAGGCAGGAAAACAGGGCTCCCAGAAGTTTTCGGAGGCTGGAAACAGGCCATTTCCAGCCTCCCTAGAGCATCCAGAGCCAGGGGAGGCCGTTCTCGCCCTCCCAGAGGCTCCAGGAAAGCCTCTGGACCTTGGGGAAGGCAAAAATGCCCACCCCCACCGTGATGCAGGAGGCCGACTAGGCCATGTCCACTATGGCCATGCCCACCCAGCAACCGGGCAATGAACCCGTTGCTGAGGTTTTTCAAGCCCACCCCTGCATATATCCCACATGAGAAGAGGGTGGGAGTGGAACAAAAGAGTATGCAGGCACATCAGCAAGCTCCCCTCCTATGTCTCACTGATCAGTCAGCTGTTTGCGTTTTTGACACAAAAACACTAATTTCTCCCCATGAGTGTATAATAGAAGCAATGAAAGCAACCATGTGAAACCCATTCTTCTCAGTACCAGTGAAATTCATCACGTTAACTGGACTATAGGTTGTGTAATTTCTTGCAAATAAGTATGACAGAGTATACGTTTCCAATATGCATTTAGAATCAAAGGGTAAAATCTCAAAACATTTTCAAACAGACATTTGAAAAAAAAATATTTTGCACACAAGAACAATTTAACCAAGAATCAATGCAATTAACTAAAAAGGATGCTAGCACATTCTACAGTAAAATTTTCCAACTATCCTAATCCTTCTGAAAAGAACTTTAAGACATTTTGGTTTCAATATATTTTTGCTTTAGATGGGCAGATACTGCTTGTAAATGGACTTTAAAGGTGACCGTCAGCACCTTGAATCATACCTATAATCCAACAATGATTTTTGCAGTTCTCAAAATAGTGGTGTTATCCAGATAAAACAAGGTGTACCCATAATTATTGAAGTCATTATATTCTGGACTAGCTGCATCCTCTGAGTAGTCTTCAAGGCCAGCCCCATGTAAACAATACATGACAATAGTCTGTGGGGTAACCAAGGCATTAATGACAATGAACGGGACCTTCTGTTCTTGGAATGGACTTGTGCAAGAGCCTGCTTGGCCACAGATGCTGCCTGCTCTAAGCAGGAGCTGAGTTCAAGGCGACCTTCAAAGTTCAAGGCGACCTTCAAAATTATGAAAAGTTCAAACAAAGGTGCTCAATCCTATCCAAAATCTAATATGAAATAATCTGGTATGAGTTGGTCTCCAAATCCAAGGCCATTCAATCTTGCTGGAATTAAGTCTCAGTCTACTTTTCCCCATCCAGCCTCTCACAGGTTCTGGGTACTGGAATAGCAGCTCAGCTCCATCTTCTGTTTGGCCCAGTTTGAGATACTGTACACAACTGGGTATCACCTGCATACTGATGACTCCTGATCTCCACTGTTGAGCTCCAGAATGATTTCATGTAGCAGTTAATAAGAGGAAGGAAGAGCCCACAAAAGAGAGAAAATACACTGTGTCCCCATTTTACCCACCAGTTTTTATTTTTTATTTATTTATTTATTTTTACATTTATATACCGCCCCATTCCGAAGACTCGGGGCGGTTTACAGCAAGGTTTTCCTTGCTGTAAAGTCTCCCAACCTCAACCTCATAATTTCTGTTCATATTTTCTGCCGGTTTTACAATTTTAAGGAACAAATATCAGAACTATAGCCAACTTTCTAAGTATTGCTCTTTCACAGATTTCTCTAAAGGGATTAAAAGATTGGCAGTTTCATTCTGAATCTGTTTTTAAATAACATGTGAAAACCACATATTTAAATGGGGAAGAGGAAGGAGACTCGGTGCTGCCTCCACATTAATCATATAGATCAATTTTATTAATTAGTATTTTGTTTATTCACATTTCTAAGGCTAACTCGTAAACAACTAGCTGTAGCAGAGTGCCTTGATATAATTACTTAACGATAGGAAAAATGTAATAGATTTCTAGTTTCCTTGGTTTAGGCAAGAAAGCACTTTGAACTCAGTGGTGAACAAATATGCAATCCTCCATTTATTAACACAGTAAATGAAACAGATACATTTTACTCTTCTTTTTCCTAGAGCAAATCAAATCTTCTTTGACAGGGGGCAGAAGCATGGAGAAATTACACCTTTCAAATTTAAAATTTTACAAACACAGAAACAGACATTTAAACGTCTTGTTTCGTTAATAGCAAAAGCTCAACGTAGGTTTAGAAACGAACGGGGCGCTTTACGATTTCTTTAAAGCTGCCATTTCCAGGGGGATTTATCCCTCAGCGCCAATCCTGCGAGAGCGGCTGCCCTTACCCATCTGTTGCGTGTCCAGCAGCACCGACGGCATCTCCTTGAGAGGGATGTGCCCGGCGCTGCCTTCTCCGCACCAAGCCCAGCGCAGGCAACACCACACGGAGCCCGAGGCCGTCTCTGCCGACGCCGCCATGGTTGCTCGGCCGCTCTAGCTTCAAGAGGAGGCGGCTTCAGCTTTTCTCCGCACACTTTAGGTTCCTGTCGGCTGATTGGTAAAGGCCTCCATGTGCGGGGCAGGCGCCCCAGCAACGAATCCACGCAAACTCAGCAGCCTGAGTTTTCTCCTTTACCGGGGAGGCCCGTTCTTCATAGCACGGACCACACAATTCGCAGGCAGAGAAGGGATAGCCCCGCCTTCTGAAATGAAGAAGCAGAATGTCGACAGGTTGCCTTGTTTGTTAACCAGCGCCTTTTAAAATCGCAATTTAGCATTGCGCAATGTTATTTCTTACAAGGAGCGCATTCCGTGGATACATTTTTATACAGAATTGCTGGCTTGATCACCCTTGTGACTTGCAAAAAGCTCCAAACATCCGCTTAAAAAGCCGCTTAAATAGGATACAGAAAAGGAGGTCCCGGGAGACTTGACTGTCTCTCCCTGGGAAGCTGCCTTGGGAGTCCGGCGCTGTCGATGCATGATTTCCACCCCCATCTCGTGTCCAAGGGCAAAGAATTTATCTATTTTCTCTAATAGAGAAAGTGGTAATCCTGTGTAGCCCTTTCATAGGATTCGCTTCTTTGGACGACCACCAGGAGGCAGAATGCGCCCAATTCCATCTACATTTGAAATAGTCAGATCTTATTCTATGGGGTCCAAACCCTCTACTGGAAGTTGAATTTACGCATGCTTGTGGCTTGAAAGACTATATACAGTAAAGTAGTTTTAGGAATTATCTAGGTACCGATGCTCAACAATGTAGAAAAGGATATACAGGTAGTTCCTTGTAATTGGGAATGGAATTTCCAGCACTAAGTGATGTGGTCATAGAGTGCAACATCACATGACTGCATTGCTTAGTGACAGTGATCTCAGCAGCTGATGTTGCCATTGTCTACCAAATCCCAACTGGTTTGCTAGGCAAGGACCCTTTCCTCATTCATAAGTTAGAAGCTATATTGAAAATAGGTGGCGCAGTGGTTAGAGTGTTGAACTGCAGGCCACTTCTGCTGATTCAATCTAGCGGTTCAAATCCCACTAG